>OZ020501.1:16945947-17193447 GCA_963971365.1 Lasioglossum villosulum
TCGAAACATGTTTAAACGTGTCTAATCGTGTCTAGACGTGTTGAAACGTGTGTAATCGTGTCTTAAAATGTCCGAACTTGTCGAAACGTGTGTAAACACATCTAAACATGTATAACGATGATAAACCCGTCTAAACTTGACTAAAAGTGTCGAAACGTGTCGAAACATGTTTAAACGTGTCTAATCGTGTCTTAACACGTCTAGACGTGTTTAAACGTGTGTAATCGTGTCTTAAAACGTCCGAACTTGTCGAAACGTGTGTAAACACATCTAAACATGTATAACGATGATAAACCCGTCTAAACTTGACTAAAAGTGTCGAAACGTGTCTAAACGTGTCGAAACATGTTTAAACGTGTCTAATCGTGTCTTAACACGTCTAGACGTGTTTAAACGTGTGTAATCGTGTCTTAGAACGTCCGAACTTGTCGAAACGTGTGTAAACACATCTAAACATGTGTAACGATGATAAACCCGTCTAAACTTGACTAAAAGTGTCGAAACGTGTCTAAACGTGTCGAAACATGTTTAAACGTGTCTAATCGTGTCTTAACACGTCTGAACGTGTATAACGATGCTGAAAACGTCTGAAAGTGTCGAAACGTGTTTAAACGTGTCGAAACGTGTCTAAACGCGTCGAAACATGTGTAAACGTGTCTAATCGTGTCTTAACACGTCTAGACGTGTCAAAACGTGTGTAATCGTGTCTTAACACATCTGAACTTGCGAAACGTGTGTAAACACATCTAAACATGTATAACGATGATTAACACGTCTAAACTTGACTAAAAGTGTCAAAACGTGTCTAAACGTGACGAAACGTGGTTAAACGTGTTTAATCGTGTGTTAACTCGTCTAGACGTGTTGAAACGTGTGTAATCGTGTCTTAAAACGTCTGAACTTGTCGAAACGTGTGTAAACACATCTAAACATGTATAACGATGATAAACCCGTCTAAACTTGACTAAAAGTGTCGAAACGTGTCTAAACGTGTCGAAACATGTTTAAACGTGTCTAATCGTGTCTTAACACGTCTAGACGTGTTTAAACGTGTGTAATCGTGTCTTAGAACGTCCGAACTTGTCGAAACGTGTGTAAACACATCTAAACATGTGTAACGATGATAAACCCGTCTAAACTTGACTAAAAGTGTCGAAACGTGTCTAAACGTGTCGAAACATGTTTAAACGTGTCTAAGCGTGTCTTAACACGTCTGAACGTGTATAACGATGCTGAAAACGTCTGAAAGTGTCGAAACGTGTTTAAACGTGTCGAAACGTGTCTAAACGCGTCGAAACATGTTTAAACGTGTCTAATCGTGTCTTAACACGTCTAGACGTGTCAAAACGTGTGTAATCGTGTCTTAACACATCCGAACTTGTCGAAACGTGTGTAAACACATCTAAACATGTATAACGATGATAAACCCGTCTAAACTTGACTAAAAGTGTCGAAACGTGTCTAAACGTGTCGAAACATGTTTAAACGTGTCTAATCGTGTCTTAACACGTCTAGACGTGTTTAAACGTGTGTAATCGTGTCTTAAAACGTCCGAACTTGTCGAAACGTGTGTAAACACATCTAAACATGTCTAACGATGATAAACCCGTCTAAACTTGACTAAAAGTGTCGAAACGTGTCTAAACGTGTCGAAACATGTTTAAACGTGTCTAATCGTATCTTAACACGTCTAGACGTGTTGAAACGTGTGTAATCGTGTCTTAAAATGTTCGAATTTTTCGATACGTGTGAACACATCTAAACATGTCTAACGATGATAAACACGTCTAAACTTGACTAAAAGTGTCGAAACGTGTCTGAACGTGACGAAACGTGGTTAAACGTGTTTAATCGTGTGTTAACACGTCTAGACGTGTCGAAACGTGTCTAATCGTGTCTTAAAACGTCCGAACTTTTCGAAACGTGTGTAAACACATCTAAACATGTATAACGATGATAAACCCGTCTAAACTTGACTAAAAGTGTCGAAACGTTTCTAAACGTGTCGAAACATGTTTAAACGTGTTTAATCGTGTTTTAACACGTCTGAACGTGTATAACGATGCTGAAAAACTCTGAAAGTGTCGAAACGTGATTAAACGTGTTTAATCGTGTGTTAACTCGCCTAGACATGTTGAAACGTGTGTAATCGTGTCTTAAAACGTCCGAACTTGTCGAAACGTGTGTAAACACATCTAAACATGTATAACGATGATAAAACCGTCTAAACTTGACTAAAAGTGTCGAAACGTGTCTAAACGTGTCGAAACATGTTTAAACGTGTCTAATCGTGTCTTAACACGTCTAGACGTGTTGAAACGTGTGTAATCGTGTCTTAAAACGTCCGAATTTTTCGAAACGTGTGTAAACACATCTAAACATGTATAACGATGATAAACCCGTCTAAACTTGACTAAAAGTGTCGAAACGTATCTAAATGTGCCGAAACATGTTTAAACGTGTCTAATCGTGTCTTAACACGTCTGAACGTGTGTAACGATGCTGAAAACGTCAGAAAGTGTCGAAACGTGTTTAAACGTGTCTAAACGTGTCTAAACGCGTCGAAACATGTTTAAACGTATCTAATATTGTCTTAACACGTCTAGACGTGTCGAAACGTGTGTAATCGTGTCTTAACACATCTGAACTTGCGAAACGTGTGTAAACACATCTAAACATGTATAACGGTGATTAACACGTCTAAACTTGACTAAAAGTGTCGAAACGTGTCTAAACGCGTCGAAACATGTTTAAACGTGTCTAATCGTGTCTAGACGTGTTGAAACGTGTGTAATCGTGTCTTAAAACGTCCGAAATTGTCGAAACGTGTGTAAACACATCTAAACATGTATAACGATGATTAACACGTCTAAACTTGACTAAAAGTGTCAAAACGTGTCTAAACGTGACGAAACGTGGTTAAACGTGTTTAATCGTGTGTTAACTCGACTAGACGTGTTGAAACGTGTGTAATCGTGTCTTAAAACGTCCGAACTTGTCGAAACGTGTGTAAACACATCTAAACATGTATAACGATGATAAACCCGTCTAAACTTGACTAAAAGTGTCGAAACGTGTCTAAACGTGTCGAAACATGTTTAAACGTGTCTAATCGTGTCTTAACACGTCTAGACGTGTTTAAACGTGTGTTATCGTGTCTTAACACATCCGAACTTGTCGAAACGTGTGTAAACACATCTAAACATGTATAACGATGATAAACCCGTCTAAACTTGACTAAAAGTGTCGAAACGTGTCTAAACGTGTCGAAACATGTTTAAACGTGTCTAATCGTGTCTTAACACGTCTAGACGTGTTTAAACGTGTGTAATCGTGTCTTAGAACGTCCGAACTTGTCGAAACGTGTGTAAACACATCTAAACATGTGTAACGATGATAAACCCGTCTAAACTTGACTAAAAGTGTCGAAACGTGTCTAAACGTGTCGAAACATGTTTAAACGTGTCTAATCGTGTCTTAACACGTCTGAACGTGTATAACGATGCTGAAAACGTCTGAAAGTGTCGAAACGTGTTTAAACGTGTCGAAACGTGTCTAAACGCGTCGAAACATGTGTAAACGTGTCTAATCGTGTCTTAACACGTCTAGACGTGTCAAAACGTGTGTAATCGTGTCTTAACACATCTGAACTTGCGAAACGTGTGTAAACACATCTAAACATGTATAACGATGATTAACACGTCTAAACTTGACTAAAAGTGTCAAAACGTGTCTAAACGTGACGAAACGTGGTTAAACGTGTTTAATCGTGTGTTAACTCGTCTAGACGTGTTGAAACGTGTGTAATCGTGTCTTAAAACGTCTGAACTTGTCGAAACGTGTGTAAACACATCTAAACATGTATAACGATGATAAACCCGTCTAAACTTGACTAAAAGTGTCGAAACGTGTCTAAACGTGTCGAAACATGTTTAAACGTGTCTAATCGTGTCTTAACACGTCTAGACGTGTTTAAACGTGTGTAATCGTGTCTTAGAACGTCCGAACTTGTCGAAACGTGTGTAAACACATCTAAACATGTGTAACGATGATAAACCCGTCTAAACTTGACTAAAAGTGTCGAAACGTGTCTAAACGTGTCGAAACATGTTTAAACGTGTCTAAGCGTGTCTTAACACGTCTGAACGTGTATAACGATGCTGAAAACGTCTGAAAGTGTCGAAACGTGTTTAAACGTGTCGAAACGTGTCTAAACGCGTCGAAACATGTTTAAACGTGTCTAATCGTGTCTTAACACGTCTAGACGTGTCAAAACGTGTGTAATCGTGTCTTAACACATCCGAACTTGTCGAAACGTGTGTAAACACATCTAAACATGTATAACGATGATAAACCCGTCTAAACTTGACTAAAAGTGTCGAAACGTGTCTAAACGTGTCGAAACATGTTTAAACGTGTCTAATCGTGTCTTAACACGTCTAGACGTGTTTAAACGTGTGTAATCGTGTCTTAAAACGTCCGAACTTGTCGAAACGTGTGTAAACACATCTAAACATGTCTAACGATGATAAACCCGTCTAAACTTGACTAAAAGTGTCGAAACGTGTCTAAACGTGTCGAAACATGTTTAAACGTGTCTAATCGTATCTTAACACGTCTAGACGTGTTGAAACGTGTGTAATCGTGTCTTAAAATGTTCGAATTTTTCGATACGTGTGAACACATCTAAACATGTCTAACGATGATAAACACGTCTAAACTTGACTAAAAGTGTCGAAACGTGTCTGAACGTGACGAAACGTGGTTAAACGTGTTTAATCGTGTGTTAACACGTCTAGACGTGTCGAAACGTGTCTAATCGTGTCTTAAAACGTCCGAACTTTTCGAAACGTGTGTAAACACATCTAAACATGTATAACGATGATAAACCCGTCTAAACTTGACTAAAAGTGTCGAAACGTTTCTAAACGTGTCGAAACATGTTTAAACGTGTTTAATCGTGTTTTAACACGTCTGAACGTGTATAACGATGCTGAAAAACTCTGAAAGTGTCGAAACGTGATTAAACGTGTTTAATCGTGTGTTAACTCGCCTAGACATGTTGAAACGTGTGTAATCGTGTCTTAAAACGTCCGAACTTGTCGAAACGTGTGTAAACACATCTAAACATGTATAACGATGATAAAACCGTCTAAACTTGACTAAAAGTGTCGAAACGTGTCTAAACGTGTCGAAACATGTTTAAACGTGTCTAATCGTGTCTTAACACGTCTAGACGTGTTGAAACGTGTGTAATCGTGTCTTAAAACGTCCGAATTTTTCGAAACGTGTGTAAACACATCTAAACATGTATAACGATGATAAACCCGTCTAAACTTGACTAAAAGTGTCGAAACGTATCTAAATGTGCCGAAACATGTTTAAACGTGTCTAATCGTGTCTTAACACGTCTGAACGTGTGTAACGATGCTGAAAACGTCAGAAAGTGTCGAAACGTGTTTAAACGTGTCTAAACGTGTCTAAACGCGTCGAAACATGTTTAAACGTATCTAATATTGTCTTAACACGTCTAGACGTGTCGAAACGTGTGTAATCGTGTCTTAACACATCTGAACTTGCGAAACGTGTGTAAACACATCTAAACATGTATAACGGTGATTAACACGTCTAAACTTGACTAAAAGTGTCGAAACGTGTCTAAACGCGTCGAAACATGTTTAAACGTGTCTAATCGTGTCTAGACGTGTTGAAACGTGTGTAATCGTGTCTTAAAACGTCCGAAATTGTCGAAACGTGTGTAAACACATCTAAACATGTATAACGATGATTAACACGTCTAAACTTGACTAAAAGTGTCAAAACGTGTCTAAACGTGACGAAACGTGGTTAAACGTGTTTAATCGTGTGTTAACTCGACTAGACGTGTTGAAACGTGTGTAATCGTGTCTTAAAACGTCCGAACTTGTCGAAACGTGTGTAAACACATCTAAACATGTATAACGATGATAAACCCGTCTAAACTTGACTAAAAGTGTCGAAACGTGTCTAAACGTGTCGAAACATGTTTAAACGTGTCTAATCGTGTCTTAACACGTCTAGACGTGTTTAAACGTGTGTTATCGTGTCTTAACACATCTGAACTTGCGAAACCTGTGTAAACACATCTAAACATGTATAACGGTGATTAACACGTCTAAACTTGACTAAAAGTGTCGAAACGTGTCTAAACGTGTCGAAACATGTTTAAACGTGTCTAATCGTGTCTTAACACGTCTAGACGTGTTGAAACGTGTGTAATCGTGTCTTAAAACGTCCGAATTTTTCGAAACGTGTGTAAACACATCTAAACATGTATAACGATGATAAACCCGTCTAAACTTGACTAAAAGTGTCGAAACGTGTCTAAATGTGCCGAAACATGTTTAAACGTGTCTAATCGTGTCTTAACACGTCTGAACGTGTATAACGATGCTGAAAACGTCTGAAAGTGTCGAAACGTGTTTAAACGTGTCTAAACGTGTATAAACGCGTCGAAACATGTTTAAACGTATCTAATCGTGTCTTAACACGTCTAGACGTGTCGAAACGTGTGTAATCGTGTCTTAACACATCTGAACTTGCGAAACGTGTGTAAACACATCTAAACATGTATAACAATGATTAACACGTCTAAACTTGACTAAAAGTGTCAAAACGTGTCTAAACGTGACGAAACGTGGTTAAACGTGTTTAATCGTGTGTTAACTCGTCTAGACGTGTTGAAACGTGTGTAATCGTGTCTTAAAACGTCCGAACTTGTCGAAACGTGTGTAAACACATCTAAACATGTATAACGATGATAAACCCGTCTAAACTTGACTAAAAGTGTCGAAACGTGTCTAAACGTGTCGAAACATGTTTAAACGTGTCTAATCGTGTCTTAACACGTCTAGACGTGTTTAAACGTGTGTAATCGTGTCTTAAAACGTCCGGACTTGCCGAAACGTGTGTAAACACATCTAAACATGTGTAACGATGATAAACCCGTCTAAACTTGACTAAAAGTGTCGAAACGTGTCTAAACGTGTCGAAACATGTTTAAACGTGTCTAATCGTGTCTTAACACGTCTGAACGTGTATAACGATGCTGAAAACGTCTGAAAGTGTCGAAACGTGTTTAAACGTGTCGAAACGTGTCTAAACGCGTCGAAACATGTTTAAACGTGTCTAATCGTGTCTTAACACGTCTAGACGTGTCAAACCGTGTGTAATCGTGTCTTAACACATCTGAACTTGCGAAACGTGTGTAAACACATCTAAACATGTATAACGATGATTAACACGTCTAAACTTGACTAAAAGTGTCAAAACGTGTCTAAACGTGACGAAACGTGGTTAAACGTGTTTAATCGTGTGTTAACTCGTCTAGACGTGTTGAAACGTGTGTAATCGTGTCTTAACACATCTGAACTTGCGAAACGTGTGTAAACACATCTAAACATGTATAACGATGATAAACCCGTCTAAACTTGACTACAAGTGTCGAAACGTGTCTAAACGCGTCGAAACATGTTTAAACGTGTCTAATCGTGTCTAGACGTGTTGAAACGTGTGTAATCGTGTCTTAAAATGTCCGAACTTGTCGAAACGTGTGTAAACACATCTAAACATGTATAACGATGATAAACCCGTCTAAACTTGACTAAAAGTGTCGAAACGTGTCGAAACATGTTTAAACGTGTCTAATCGTGTCTTAACACGTCTAGACGTGTTTAAACGTGTGTAATCGTGTCTTAAAACGTCCGAACTTGTCGAAACGTGTGTAAACACATCTAAACATGTATAACGATGATAAACCCGTCTAAACTTGACTAAAAGTGTCGAAACGTGTCTAAACGTGTCGAAACATGTTTAAACGTGTCTAATCGTGTCTTAACACGTCTAGACGTGTTTAAACGTGTGTAATCGTGTCTTAGAACGTCCGAACTTGTCGAAACGTGTGTAAACACATCTAAACATGTGTAACGATGATAAACCCGTCTAAACTTGACTAAAAGTGTCGAAACGTGTCTAAACGTGTCGAAACATGTTTAAACGTGTCTAATCGTGTCTTAACACGTCTGAACGTGTATAACGATGCTGAAAACGTCTGAAAGTGTCGAAACGTGTTTAAACGTGTCGAAACGTGTCTAAACGCGTCGAAACATGTGTAAACGTGTCTAATCGTGTCTTAACACGTCTAGACGTGTCAAAACGTGTGTAATCGTGTCTTAACACATCTGAACTTGCGAAACGTGTGTAAACACATCTAAACATGTATAACGATGATTAACACGTCTAAACTTGACTAAAAGTGTCAAAACGTGTCTAAACGTGACGAAACGTGGTTAAACGTGTTTAATCGTGTGTTAACTCGTCTAGACGTGTTGAAACGTGTGTAATCGTGTCTTAAAACGTCCGAACTTGTCGAAACGTGTGTAAACACATCTAAACATGTATAACGATGATAAACCCGTCTAAACTTGACTAAAAGTGTCGAAACGTGTCTAAACGTGTCGAAACATGTTTAAACGTGTCTAATCGTGTCTTAACACGTCTAGACGTGTTTAAACGTGTGTAATCGTGTCTTAGAACGTCCGAACTTGTCGAAACGTGTGTAAACACATCTAAACATGTGTAACGATGATAAACCCGTCTAAACTTGACTAAAAGTGTCGAAACGTGTCTAAACGCGTCGAAACATGTTTAAACGTGTCTAATCGTGTCTAGACGTGTTGAAACGTGTGTAATCGTGTCTTAAAACGTCCGAAATTGTCGAAACGTGTGTAAACACATCTAAACATGTATAACGATGATTAACACGTCTAAACTTGACTAAAAGTGTCAAAACGTGTCTAAACGTGACGAAACGTGGTTAAACGTGTTTAATCGTGTGTTAACTCGACTAGACGTGTTGAAACGTGTGTAATCGTGTCTTAAAACGTCCGAACTTGTCGAAACGTGTGTAAACACATCTAAACATGTATAACGATGATAAACCCGTCTAAACTTGACTAAAAGTGTCGAAACGTGTCTAAACGTGTCGAAACATGTTTAAACGTGTCTAATCGTGTCTTAACACGTCTAGACGTGTTTAAACGTGTGTTATCGTGTCTTAACACATCTGAACTTGCGAAACCTGTGTAAACACATCTAAACATGTATAACGGTGATTAACACGTCTAAACTTGACTAAAAGTGTCGAAACGTGTCTAAACGTGTCGAAACATGTTTAAACGTGTCTAATCGTGTCTTAACACGTCTAGACGTGTTGAAACGTGTGTAATCGTGTCTTAAAACGTCCGAATTTTTCGAAACGTGTGTAAACACATCTAAACATGTATAACGATGATAAACCCGTCTAAACTTGACTAAAAGTGTCGAAACGTGTCTAAATGTGCCGAAACATGTTTAAACGTGTCTAATCGTGTCTTAACACGTCTGAACGTGTATAACGATGCTGAAAACGTCTGAAAGTGTCGAAACGTGTTTAAACGTGTCTAAACGTGTATAAACGCGTCGAAACATGTTTAAACGTATCTAATCGTGTCTTAACACGTCTAGACGTGTCGAAACGTGTGTAATCGTGTCTTAACACATCTGAACTTGCGAAACGTGTGTAAACACATCTAAACATGTATAACAATGATTAACACGTCTAAACTTGACTAAAAGTGTCAAAACGTGTCTAAACGTGACGAAACGTGGTTAAACGTGTTTAATCGTGTGTTAACTCGTCTAGACGTGTTGAAACGTGTGTAATCGTGTCTTAAAACGTCCGAACTTGTCGAAACGTGTGTAAACACATCTAAACATGTATAACGATGATAAACCCGTCTAAACTTGACTAAAAGTGTCGAAACGTGTCTAAACGTGTCGAAACATGTTTAAACGTGTCTAATCGTGTCTTAACACGTCTAGACGTGTTTAAACGTGTGTAATCGTGTCTTAAAACGTCCGAACTTGCCGAAACGTGTGTAAACACATCTAAACATGTGTAACGATGATAAACCCGTCTAAACTTGACTAAAAGTGTCGAAACGTGTCTAAACGTGTCGAAACATGTTTAAACGTGTCTAATCGTGTCTTAACACGTCTGAACGTGTATAACGATGCTGAAAACGTCTGAAAGTGTCGAAACGTGTTTAAACGTGTCGAAACGTGTCTAAACGCGTCGAAACATGTTTAAACGTGTCTAATCGTGTCTTAACACGTCTAGACGTGTCAAACCGTGTGTAATCGTGTCTTAACACATCTGAACTTGCGAAACGTGTGTAAACACATCTAAACATGTATAACGATGATTAACACGTCTAAACTTGACTAAAAGTGTCAAAACGTGTCTAAACGTGACGAAACGTGGTTAAACGTGTTTAATCGTGTGTTAACTCGTCTAGACGTGTTGAAACGTGTGTAATCGTGTCTTAACACATCTGAACTTGCGAAACGTGTGTAAACACATCTAAACATGTATAACGATGATAAACCCGTCTAAACTTGACTACAAGTGTCGAAACGTGTCTAAACGCGTCGAAACATGTTTAAACGTGTCTAATCGTGTCTAGACGTGTTGAAACGTGTGTAATCGTGTCTTAAAATGTCCGAACTTGTCGAAACGTGTGTAAACACATCTAAACATGTATAACGATGATAAACCCGTCTAAACTTGACTAAAAGTGTCGAAACGTGTCGAAACATGTTTAAACGTGTCTAATCGTGTCTTAACACGTCTAGACGTGTTTAAACGTGTGTAATCGTGTCTTAAAACGTCCGAACTTGTCGAAACGTGTGTAAACACATCTAAACATGTATAACGATGATAAACCCGTCTAAACTTGACTAAAAGTGTCGAAACGTGTCTAAACGTGTCGAAACATGTTTAAACGTGTCTAATCGTGTCTTAACACGTCTAGACGTGTTTAAACGTGTGTAATCGTGTCTTAGAACGTCCGAACTTGTCGAAACGTGTGTAAACACATCTAAACATGTGTAACGATGATAAACCCGTCTAAACTTGACTAAAAGTGTCGAAACGTGTCTAAACGTGTCGAAACATGTTTAAACGTGTCTAATCGTGTCTTAACACGTCTGAACGTGTATAACGATGCTGAAAACGTCTGAAAGTGTCGAAACGTGTTTAAACGTGTCGAAACGTGTCTAAACGCGTCGAAACATGTGTAAACGTGTCTAATCGTGTCTTAACACGTCTAGACGTGTCAAAACGTGTGTAATCGTGTCTTAACACATCTGAACTTGCGAAACGTGTGTAAACACATCTAAACATGTATAACGATGATTAACACGTCTAAACTTGACTAAAAGTGTCAAAACGTGTCTAAACGTGACGAAACGTGGTTAAACGTGTTTAATCGTATGTTAACTCGTCTAGACGTGTTGAAACGTGTGTAATCGTGTCTTAAAACGTCCGAACTTGTCGAAACGTGTGTAAACACATCTAAACATGTATAACGATGATAAACCCGTCTAAACTTGACTAAAAGTGTCGAAACGTGTCTAAACGTGTCGAAACATGTTTAAACGTGTCTAATCGTGTCTTAACACGTCTAGACGTGTTTAAACGTGTGTAATCGTGTCTTAGAACGTCCGAACTTGTCGAAACGTGTGTAAACACATCTAAACATGTGTAACGATGATAAACCCGTCTAAACTTGACTAAAAGTGTCGAAACGTGTCTAAACGTGTCGAAACATGTTTAAACGTGTCTAATCGTGTCTTAACACGTCTGAACGTGTATAACGATGCTGAAAACGTCTGAAAGTGTCGAAACGTGTTTAAACGTGTCGAAACGTGTCTAAACGCGTCGAAACATGTTTAAACGTGTCTAATCGTGTCTTAACACGTCTAGACGTGTCAAAACGTGTGTAATCGTGTCTTAACACATCCGAACTTGTCGAAACGTGTGTAAACACATCTAAACATGTATAACGATGATTAACACGTCTAAACTTGACTAAAAGTGTCAAAACGTGTCTAAACGTGACGAAACGTGGTTAAACGTGTTTAATCGTGTGTTAACTCGTCTAGACGTGTTGAAACGTGTGTAATCGTGTCTAATCGTGTCTTAACACGTCTGAACGTGTATAACGATGCTGAAAACGTCTGAAAGTGTCGAAACGTGTTTAAACGTGTCGAAACGTGTCTAAACGCGTCGAAACATGTTTAAACGTGTCTAATCGTGTCTTAACACGTCTAGACGTGTCAAACCGTGTGTAATCGTGTCTTAACACATCTGAACTTGCGAAACGTGTGTAAACACATCTAAACATGTATAACGATGATTAACACGTCTAAACTTGACTAAAAGTGTCAAAACGTGTCTAAACGTGACGAAACTTGGTTAAACGTGTTTAATCGTGTGTTAACTCGTCTAGACGTGTTGAAACGTGTGTAATCGTGTCTTAACACATCTGAACTTGCGAAACGTGTGTAAACACATCTAAACATGTATAACGATGATAAACCCGTCTAAACTTGACTACAAGTGTCGAAACGTGTCTAAACGCGTCGAAACATGTTTAAACGTGTCTAATCGTGTCTAGACGTGTTGAAACGTGTGTAATCGTGTCTTAAAATGTCCGAACTTGTCGAAACGTGTGTAAACACATCTAAACATGTATAACGATGATAAACCCGTCTAAACTTGACTAAAAGTGTCGAAACGTGTCGAAACATGTTTAAACGTGTCTAATCGTGTCTTAACACGTCTAGACGTGTTTAAACGTGTGTAATCGTGTCTTAAAACGTCCGAACTTGTCGAAACGTGTGTAAACACATCTAAACATGTATAACGATGATAAACCCGTCTAAACTTGACTAAAAGTGTCGAAACGTGTCTAAACGTGTCGAAACATGTTTAAACGTGTCTAATCGTGTCTTAACACGTCTAGACGTGTTTAAACGTGTGTAATCGTGTCTTAGAACGTCCGAACTTGTCGAAACGTGTGTAAACACATCTAAACATGTGTAACGATGATAAACCCGTCTAAACTTGACTAAAAGTGTCGAAACGTGTCTAAACGTGTCGAAACATGTTTAAACGTGTCTAATCGTGTCTTAACACGTCTGAACGTGTATAACGATGCTGAAAACGTCTGAAAGTGTCGAAACGTGTTTAAACGTGTCGAAACGTGTCTAAACGCGTCGAAACATGTGTAAACGTGTCTAATCGTGTCTTAACACGTCTAGACGTGTCAAAACGTGTGTAATCGTGTCTTAACACATCTGAACTTGCGAAACGTGTGTAAACACATCTAAACATGTATAACGATGATAAACCCGTCTAAACTTGACTAAAAGTGTCGAAACGTGTCTAAACGTGTCGAAACATGTTTAAACGTGTCTAATCGTGTCTTAACACGTCTAGACGTGTTTAAACGTGTGTTATCGTGTCTTAACACATCTGAACTTGCGAAACCTGTGTAAACACATCTAAACATGTATAACGGTGATTAACACGTCTAAACTTGACTAAAAGTGTCGAAACGTGTCTAAACGTGTCGAAACATGTTTAAACGTGTCTAATCGTGTCTTAACACGTCTAGACGTGTTGAAACGTGTGTAATCGTGTCTTAAAACGTCCGAATTTTTCGAAACGTGTGTAAACACATCTAAACATGTATAACGATGATAAACCCGTCTAAACTTGACTAAAAGTGTCGAAACGTGTCTAAATGTGCCGAAACATGTTTAAACGTGTCTAATCGTGTCTTAACACGTCTGAACGTGTATAACGATGCTGAAAACGTCTGAAAGTGTCGAAACGTGTTTAAACGTGTCTAAACGTGTATAAACGCGTCGAAACATGTTTAAACGTATCTAATCGTGTCTTAACACGTCTAGACGTGTCGAAACGTGTGTAATCGTGTCTTAACACATCTGAACTTGCGAAACGTGTGTAAACACATCTAAACATGTATAACGATGATTAACACGTCTAAACTTGACTAAAAGTGTCAAAACGTGTCTAAACGTGACGAAACGTGGTTAAACGTGTTTAATCGTGTGTTAACTCGTCTAGACGTGTTGAAACGTGTGTAATCGTGTCTTAAAACGTCCGAACTTGTCGAAACGTGTGTAAACACATCTAAACATGTATAACGATGATAAAACCGTCTAAACTTGACTAAAAGTGTCGAAACGTGTCTAAACGTGTCGAAACATGTTTAAACGTGTCTAATCGTGTCTTAACACGTCTAGACGTGTTTAAACGTGTGTAATCGTGTCTTAGAACGTCCGAACTTGTCGAAACGTGTGTAAACACATCTAAACATGTGTAACGATGATAAACCCGTCTAAACTTGACTAAAAGTGTCGAAACGTGTCTAAACGTGTCGAAACATGTTTAAACGTGTCTAATCGTGTCTTAACACGTCTGAACGTGTATAACGATGCTGAAAACGTCTGAAAGTGTCGAAACGTGTTTAAACGTGTCGAAACGTGTCTAAACGCGTCGAAACATGTTTAAACGTGTCTAATCGTGTCTTAACACGTCTAGACGTGTCAAAACGTGTGTAATCGTGTCTTAACACATCCGAACTTGTCGAAACGTGTGTAAACACATCTAAACATGTATAACGATGATAAACCCGTCTAAACTTGACTAAAAGTGTCGAAACGTGTCTAAACGTGTCGAAACATGTTTAAACGTGTCTAATCGTGTCTTAACACGTCTAGACGTGTTTAAACGTGTGTAATCGTGTCTTAAAACGTCCGAACTTGTCGAAACGTGTGTAAACACATCTAAACATGTCTAACGATGATAAACCCGTCTAAACTTGACTAAAAGTGTCGAAACGTGTCTAAACGTGTCGAAACATGTTTAAACGTGTCTAATCGTATCTTAACACGTCTAGACGTGTTGAAACGTGTGTAATCGTGTCTTAAAATGTTCGAATTTTTCGATACGTGTGAACACATCTAAACATGTCTAACGATGATAAACACGTCTAAACTTGACTAAAAGTGTCGAAACGTGTCTGAACGTGACGAAACGTGGTTAAACGTGTTTAATCGTGTGTTAACACGTCTAGACGTGTCGAAACGTGTCTAATCGTGTCTTAAAACGTCCGAACTTTTCGAAACGTGTGTAAACACATCTAAACATGTATAACGATGATAAACCCGTCTAAACTTGACTAAAAGTGTCGAAACGTTTCTAAACGTGTCGAAACATGTTTAAACGTGTTTAATCGTGTTTTAACACGTCTGAACGTGTATAACGATGCTGAAAAACTCTGAAAGTGTCGAAACGTGATTAAACGTGTTTAATCGTGTGTTAACTCGCCTAGACATGTTGAAACGTGTGTAATCGTGTCTTAAAACGTCCGAACTTGTCGAAACGTGTGTAAACACATCTAAACATGTATAACGATGATAAAACCGTCTAAACTTGACTAAAAGTGTCGAAACGTGTCTAAACGTGTCGAAACATGTTTAAACGTGTCTAATCGTGTCTTAACACGTCTAGACGTGTTGAAACGTGTGTAATCGTGTCTTAAAACGTCCGAATTTTTCGAAACGTGTGTAAACACATCTAAACATGTATAACGATGATAAACCCGTCTAAACTTGACTAAAAGTGTCGAAACGTATCTAAATGTGCCGAAACATGTTTAAACGTGTCTAATCGTGTCTTAACACGTCTGAACGTGTGTAACGATGCTGAAAACGTCAGAAAGTGTCGAAACGTGTTTAAACGTGTCTAAACGTGTCTAAACGCGTCGAAACATGTTTAAACGTATCTAATATTGTCTTAACACGTCTAGACGTGTCGAAACGTGTGTAATCGTGTCTTAACACATCTGAACTTGCGAAACGTGTGTAAACACATCTAAACATGTATAACGGTGATTAACACGTCTAAACTTGACTAAAAGTGTCGAAACGTGTCTAAACGCGTCGAAACATGTTTAAACGTGTCTAATCGTGTCTAGACGTGTTGAAACGTGTGTAATCGTGTCTTAAAACGTCCGAAATTGTCGAAACGTGTGTAAACACATCTAAACATGTATAACGATGATTAACACGTCTAAACTTGACTAAAAGTGTCAAAACGTGTCTAAACGTGACGAAACGTGGTTAAACGTGTTTAATCGTGTGTTAACTCGACTAGACGTGTTGAAACGTGTGTAATCGTGTCTTAAAACGTCCGAACTTGTCGAAACGTGTGTAAACACATCTAAACATGTATAACGATGATAAACCCGTCTAAACTTGACTAAAAGTGTCGAAACGTGTCTAAACGTGTCGAAACATGTTTAAACGTGTCTAATCGTGTCTTAACACGTCTAGACGTGTTTAAACGTGTGTTATCGTGTCTTAACACATCTGAACTTGCGAAACCTGTGTAAACACATCTAAACATGTATAACGGTGATTAACACGTCTAAACTTGACTAAAAGTGTCGAAACGTGTCTAAACGTGTCGAAACATGTTTAAACGTGTCTAATCGTGTCTTAACACGTCTAGACGTGTTGAAACGTGTGTAATCGTGTCTTAAAACGTCCGAATTTTTCGAAACGTGTGTAAACACATCTAAACATGTATAACGATGATAAACCCGTCTAAACTTGACTAAAAGTGTCGAAACGTGTCTAAATGTGCCGAAACATGTTTAAACGTGTCTAATCGTGTCTTAACACGTCTGAACGTGTATAACGATGCTGAAAACGTCTGAAAGTGTCGAAACGTGTTTAAACGTGTCTAAACGTGTATAAACGCGTCGAAACATGTTTAAACGTATCTAATCGTGTCTTAACACGTCTAGACGTGTCGAAACGTGTGTAATCGTGTCTTAACACATCTGAACTTGCGAAACGTGTGTAAACACATCTAAACATGTATAACGATGATTAACACGTCTAAACTTGACTAAAAGTGTCAAAACGTGTCTAAACGTGACGAAACGTGGTTAAACGTGTTTAATCGTGTGTTAACTCGTCTAGACGTGTTGAAACGTGTGTAATCGTGTCTTAAAACGTCCGAACTTGTCGAAACGTGTGTAAACACATCTAAACATGTATAACGATGATAAAACCGTCTAAACTTGACTAAAAGTGTCGAAACGTGTCTAAACGTGTCGAAACATGTTTAAACGTGTCTAATCGTGTCTTAACACGTCTAGACGTGTTTAAACGTGTGTAATCGTGTCTTAGAACGTCCGAACTTGTCGAAACGTGTGTAAACACATCTAAACATGTGTAACGATGATAAACCCGTCTAAACTTGACTAAAAGTGTCGAAACGTGTCTAAACGTGTCGAAACATGTTTAAACGTGTCTAATCGTGTCTTAACACGTCTGAACGTGTATAACGATGCTGAAAACGTCTGAAAGTGTCGAAACGTGTTTAAACGTGTCGAAACGTGTCTAAACGCGTCGAAACATGTTTAAACGTGTCTAATCGTGTCTTAACACGTCTAGACGTGTCAAAACGTGTGTAATCGTGTCTTAACACATCCGAACTTGTCGAAACGTGTGTAAACACATCTAAACATGTATAACGATGATAAACCCGTCTAAACTTGACTAAAAGTGTCGAAACGTGTCTAAACGTGTCGAAACATGTTTAAACGTGTCTAATCGTGTCTTAACACGTCTAGACGTGTTTAAACGTGTGTAATCGTGTCTTAAAACGTCCGAACTTGTCGAAACGTGTGTAAACACATCTAAACATGTCTAACGATGATAAACCCGTCTAAACTTGACTAAAAGTGTCGAAACGTGTCTAAACGTGTCGAAACATGTTTAAACGTGTCTAATCGTATCTTAACACGTCTAGACGTGTTGAAACGTGTGTAATCGTGTCTTAAAATGTTCGAATTTTTCGATACGTGTGAACACATCTAAACATGTCTAACGATGATAAACACGTCTAAACTTGACTAAAAGTGTCGAAACGTGTCTGAACGTGACGAAACGTGGTTAAACGTGTTTAATCGTGTGTTAACACGTCTAGACGTGTCGAAACGTGTCTAATCGTGTCTTAAAACGTCCGAACTTTTCGAAACGTGTGTAAACACATCTAAACATGTATAACGATGATAAACCCGTCTAAACTTGACTAAAAGTGTCGAAACGTTTCTAAACGTGTCGAAACATGTTTAAACGTGTTTAATCGTGTTTTAACACGTCTGAACGTGTATAACGATGCTGAAAAACTCTGAAAGTGTCGAAACGTGATTAAACGTGTTTAATCGTGTGTTAACTCGCCTAGACATGTTGAAACGTGTGTAATCGTGTCTTAAAACGTCCGAACTTGTCGAAACGTGTGTAAACACATCTAAACATGTATAACGATGATAAAACCGTCTAAACTTGACTAAAAGTGTCGAAACGTGTCTAAACGTGTCGAAACATGTTTAAACGTGTCTAATCGTGTCTTAACACGTCTGAACGTGTGTAACGATGCTGAAAACGTCAGAAAGTGTCGAAACGTGTTTAAACGTGTCTAAACGTGTCTAAACGCGTCGAAACATGTTTAAACGTATCTAATATTGTCTTAACACGTCTAGACGTGTCGAAACGTGTGTAATCGTGTCTTAACACATCTGAACTTGCGAAACGTGTGTAAACACATCTAAACATGTATAACGGTGATTAACACGTCTAAACTTGACTAAAAGTGTCGAAACGTGTCTAAACGCGTCGAAACATGTTTAAACGTGTCTAATCGTGTCTAGACGTGTTGAAACGTGTGTAATCGTGTCTTAAAACGTCCGAAATTGTCGAAACGTGTGTAAACACATCTAAACATGTATAACGATGATTAACACGTCTAAACTTGACTAAAAGTGTCAAAACGTGTCTAAACGTGACGAAACGTGGTTAAACGTGTTTAATCGTGTGTTAACTCGACTAGACGTGTTGAAACGTGTGTAATCGTGTCTTAAAACGTCCGAACTTGTCGAAACGTGTGTAAACACATCTAAACATGTATAACGATGATAAACCCGTCTAAACTTGACTAAAAGTGTCGAAACGTGTCTAAACGTGTCGAAACATGTTTAAACGTGTCTAATCGTGTCTTAACACGTCTAGACGTGTTTAAACGTGTGTTATCGTGTCTTAACACATCTGAACTTGCGAAACCTGTGTAAACACATCTAAACATGTATAACGGTGATTAACACGTCTAAACTTGACTAAAAGTGTCGAAACGTGTCTAAACGTGTCGAAACATGTTTAAACGTGTCTAATCGTGTCTTAACACGTCTAGACGTGTTGAAACGTGTGTAATCGTGTCTTAAAACGTCCGAATTTTTCGAAACGTGTGTAAACACATCTAAACATGTATAACGATGATAAACCCGTCTAAACTTGACTAAAAGTGTCGAAACGTGTCTAAATGTGCCGAAACATGTTTAAACGTGTCTAATCGTGTCTTAACACGTCTGAACGTGTATAACGATGCTGAAAACGTCTGAAAGTGTCGAAACGTGTTTAAACGTGTCTAAACGTGTATAAACGCGTCGAAACATGTTTAAACGTATCTAATCGTGTCTTAACACGTCTAGACGTGTCGAAACGTGTGTAATCGTGTCTTAACACATCTGAACTTGCGAAACGTGTGTAAACACATCTAAACATGTATAACGATGATTAACACGTCTAAACTTGACTAAAAGTGTCAAAACGTGTCTAAACGTGACGAAACGTGGTTAAACGTGTTTAATCGTGTGTTAACTCGTCTAGACGTGTTGAAACGTGTGTAATCGTGTCTTAAAACGTCCGAACTTGTCGAAACGTGTGTAAACACATCTAAACATGTATAACGATGATAAAACCGTCTAAACTTGACTAAAAGTGTCGAAACGTGTCTAAACGTGTCGAAACATGTTTAAACGTGTCTAATCGTGTCTTAACACGTCTAGACGTGTTGAAACGTGTGTAATCGTGTCTTAAAACGTCCGAATTTTTCGAAACGTGTGTAAACACATCTAAACATGTATAACGATGATAAACCCGTCTAAACTTGACTAAAAGTGTCGAAACGTATCTAAATGTGCCGAAACATGTTTAAACGTGTCTAATCGTGTCTTAACACGTCTGAACGTGTGTAACGATGCTGAAAACGTCAGAAAGTGTCGAAACGTGTTTAAACGTGTCTAAACGTGTCTAAACGCGTCGAAACATGTTTAAACGTATCTAATATTGTCTTAACACGTCTAGACGTGTCGAAACGTGTGTAATCGTGTCTTAACACATCTGAACTTGCGAAACGTGTGTAAACACATCTAAACATGTATAACGGTGATTAACACGTCTAAACTTGACTAAAAGTGTCGAAACGTGTCTAAACGCGTCGAAACATGTTTAAACGTGTCTAATCGTGTCTAGACGTGTTGAAACGTGTGTAATCGTGTCTTAAAACGTCCGAAATTGTCGAAACGTGTGTAAACACATCTAAACATGTATAACGATGATTAACACGTCTAAACTTGACTAAAAGTGTCAAAACGTGTCTAAACGTGACGAAACGTGGTTAAACGTGTTTAATCGTGTGTTAACTCGACTAGACGTGTTGAAACGTGTGTAATCGTGTCTTAAAACGTCCGAACTTGTCGAAACGTGTGTAAACACATCTAAACATGTATAACGATGATAAACCCGTCTAAACTTGACTAAAAGTGTCGAAACGTGTCTAAACGTGTCGAAACATGTTTAAACGTGTCTAATCGTGTCTTAACACGTCTAGACGTGTTTAAACGTGTGTTATCGTGTCTTAACACATCTGAACTTGCGAAACCTGTGTAAACACATCTAAACATGTATAACGGTGATTAACACGTCTAAACTTGACTAAAAGTGTCGAAACGTGTCTAAACGTGTCGAAACATGTTTAAACGTGTCTAATCGTGTCTTAACACGTCTAGACGTGTTGAAACGTGTGTAATTGTGTCTTAAAACGTCCGAATTTTTCGAAACGTGTGTAAACACATCTAAACATGTATAACGATGATAAACCCGTCTAAACTTGACTAAAAGTGTCGAAACGTGTCTAAATGTGCCGAAACATGTTTAAACGTGTCTAATCGTGTCTTAACACGTCTGAACGTGTATAACGATGCTGAAAACGTCTGAAAGTGTCGAAACGTGTTTAAACGTGTCTAAACGTGTATAAACGCGTCGAAACATGTTTAAACGTATCTAATCGTGTCTTAACACGTCTAGACGTGTCGAAACGTGTGTAATCGTGTCTTAACACATCTGAACTTGCGAAACGTGTGTAAACACATCTAAACATGTATAACGATGATTAACACGTCTAAACTTGACTAAAAGTGTCAAAACGTGTCTAAACGTGACGAAACGTGGTTAAACGTGTTTAATCGTGTGTTAACTCGTCTAGACGTGTTGAAACGTGTGTAATCGTGTCTTAAAACGTCCGAACTTGTCGAAACGTGTGTAAACACATCTAAACATGTATAACGATGATAAACCCGTCTAAACTTGACTAAAAGTGTCGAAACGTGTCTAAACGTGTCGAAACATGTTTAAACGTGTCTAATCGTGTCTTAACACGTCTAGACGTGTTTAAACGTGTGTAATCGTGTCTTAAAACGTCCGAACTTGCCGAAACGTGTGTAAACACATCTAAACATGTGTAACGATGATAAACCCGTCTAAACTTGACTAAAAGTGTCGAAACGTGTCTAAACGTGTCGAAACATGTTTAAACGTGTCTAATCGTGTCTTAACACGTCTGAACGTGTATAACGATGCTGAAAACGTCTGAAAGTGTCGAAACGTGTTTAAACGTGTCGAAACGTGTCTAAACGCGTCGAAACATGTTTAAACGTGTCTAATCGTGTCTTAACACGTCTAGACGTGTCAAACCGTGTGTAATCGTGTCTTAACACATCTGAACTTGCGAAACGTGTGTAAACACATCTAAACATGTATAACGATGATTAACACGTCTAAACTTGACTAAAAGTGTCAAAACGTGTCTAAACGTGACGAAACGTGGTTAAACGTGTTTAATCGTGTGTTAACTCGTCTAGACGTGTTGAAACGTGTGTAATCGTGTCTTAACACATCTGAACTTGCGAAACGTGTGTAAACACATCTAAACATGTATAACGATGATAAACCCGTCTAAACTTGACTACAAGTGTCGAAACGTGTCTAAACGCGTCGAAACATGTTTAAACGTGTCTAATCGTGTCTAGACGTGTTGAAACGTGTGTAATCGTGTCTTAAAATGTCCGAACTTGTCGAAACGTGTGTAAACACATCTAAACATGTATAACGATGATAAACCCGTCTAAACTTGACTAAAAGTGTCGAAACGTGTCGAAACATGTTTAAACGTGTCTAATCGTGTCTTAACACGTCTAGACGTGTTTAAACGTGTGTAATCGTGTCTTAAAACGTCCGAACTTGTCGAAACGTGTGTAAACACATCTAAACATGTATAACGATGATAAACCCGTCTAAACTTGACTAAAAGTGTCGAAACGTGTCTAAACGTGTCGAAACATGTTTAAACGTGTCTAATCGTGTCTTAACACGTCTAGACGTGTTTAAACGTGTGTAATCGTGTCTTAGAACGTCCGAACTTGTCGAAACGTGTGTAAACACATCTAAACATGTGTAACGATGATAAACCCGTCTAAACTTGACTAAAAGTGTCGAAACGTGTCTAAACGTGTCGAAACATGTTTAAACGTGTCTAATCGTGTCTTAACACGTCTGAACGTGTATAACGATGCTGAAAACGTCTGAAAGTGTCGAAACGTGTTTAAACGTGTCGAAACGTGTCTAAACGCGTCGAAACATGTGTAAACGTGTCTAATCGTGTCTTAACACGTCTAGACGTGTCAAAACGTGTGTAATCGTGTCTTAACACATCTGAACTTGCGAAACGTGTGTAAACACATCTAAACATGTATAACGATGATTAACACGTCTAAACTTGACTAAAAGTGTCAAAACGTGTCTAAACGTGACGAAACGTGGTTAAACGTGTTTAATCGTGTGTTAACTCGTCTAGACGTGTTGAAACGTGTGTAATCGTGTCTTAAAACGTCCGAACTTGTCGAAACGTGTGTAAACACATCTAAACATGTATAACGATGATAAACCCGTCTAAACTTGACTAAAAGTGTCGAAACGTGTCTAAACGTGTCGAAACATGTTTAAACGTGTCTAATCGTGTCTTAACACGTCTAGACGTGTTTAAACGTGTGTAATCGTGTCTTAGAACGTCCGAACTTGTCGAAACGTGTGTAAACACATCTAAACATGTGTAACGATGATAAACCCGTCTAAACTTGACTAAAAGTGTCGAAACGTGTCTAAACGTGTCGAAACATGTTTAAACGTGTCTAATCGTGTCTTAACACGTCTGAACGTGTATAACGATGCTGAAAACGTCTGAAAGTGTCGAAACGTGTTTAAACGTGTCGAAACGTGTCTAAACGCGTCGAAACATGTTTAAACGTGTCTAATCGTGTCTTAACACGTCTAGACGTGTCAAAACGTGTGTAATCGTGTCTTAACACATCCGAACTTGTCGAAACATGTGTAAACACATCTAAACATGTATAACGATGATAAACCCGTCTAAACTTGACTAAAAGTGTCGAAACGTGTCTAAACGTGTCGAAACATGTTTAAACGTGTCTAATCGTGTCTTAACACGTCTAGACGTGTTTAAACGTGTGTAATCGTGTCTTAAAACGTCCGAACTTGTCGAAACGTGTGTAAACACATCTAAACATGTCTAACGATGATAAACCCGTCTAAACTTGACTAAAAGTGTCGAAACGTGTCTAAACGTGTCGAAACATGTTTAAACGTGTCTAATCGTATCTTAACACGTCTAGACGTGTTGAAACGTGTGTAATCGTGTCTTAAAATGTTCGAATTTTTCGATACGTGTGAACACATCTAAACATGTCTAACGATGATAAACACGTCTAAACTTGACTAAAAGTGTCGAAACGTGTCTGAACGTGACGAAACGTGGTTAAACGTGTCTAATCGTGTCTTAACACGTCTAGACGTGTTTAAACGTGTGTAATCGTGTCTTAAAACGTCCGAACTTGTCGAAACGTGTGTAAACACATCTAAACATGTCTAACGATGATAAACCCGTCTAAACTTGACTAAAAGTGTCGAAACGTGTCTAAACGTGTCGAAACATGTTTAAACGTGTCTAATCGTATCTTAACACGTCTAGACGTGTTGAAACGTGTGTAATCGTGTCTTAAAATGTTCGAATTTTTCGATACGTGTGAACACATCTAAACATGTATAACGATGATAAAACCGTCTAAACTTGACTAAAAGTGTCGAAACGTGTCTAAACGTGTCGAAACATGTTTAAACGTGTCTAATCGTGTCTTAACACGTCTAGACGTGTTGAAACGTGTGTAATCGTGTCTTAAAACGTCCGAATTTTTCGAAACGTGTGTAAACACATCTAAACATGTATAACGATGATAAACCCGTCTAAACTTGACTAAAAGTGTCAAAACGTATCTAAATGTGCCGAAACATGTTTAAACGTGTCTAATCGTGTCTTAACACGTCTGAACGTGTGTAACGATGCTGAAAACGTCAGAAAGTGTCGAAACGTGTTTAAACGTGTCTAAACGTGTCTAAACGCGTCGAAACATGTTTAAACGTATCTAATATTGTCTTAACACGTCTAGACGTGTCGAAACGTGTGTAATCGTGTCTTAACACATCTGAACTTGCGAAACGTGTGTAAACACATCTAAACATGTATAACGGTGATTAACACGTCTAAACTTGACTAAAAGTGTCGAAACGTGTCTAAACGCGTCGAAACATGTTTAAACGTGTCTAATCGTGTCTAGACGTGTTGAAACGTGTGTAATCGTGTCTTAAAACGTCCGAAATTGTCGAAACGTGTGTAAACACATCTAAACATGTATAACGATGATTAACACGTCTAAACTTGACTAAAAGTGTCAAAACGTGTCTAAACGTGACGAAACGTGGTTAAACGTGTTTAATCGTGTGTTAACTCGACTAGACGTGTTGAAACGTGTGTAATCGTGTCTTAAAACGTCCGAACTTGTCGAAACGTGTGTAAACACATCTAAACATGTATAACGATGATAAACCCGTCTAAACTTGACTAAAAGTGTCGAAACGTGTCTAAACGTGTCGAAACATGTTTAAACGTGTCTAATCGTGTCTTAACACGTCTAGACGTGTTTAAACGTGTGTTATCGTGTCTTAACACATCTGAACTTGCGAAACCTGTGTAAACACATCTAAACATGTATAACGGTGATTAACACGTCTAAACTTGACTAAAAGTGTCGAAACGTGTCTAAACGTGTCGAAACATGTTTAAACGTGTCTAATCGTGTCTTAACACGTCTAGACGTGTTGAAACGTGTGTAATCGTGTCTTAAAACGTCCGAATTTTTCGAAACGTGTGTAAACACATCTAAACATGTATAACGATGATAAACCCGTCTAAACTTGACTAAAAGTGTCGAAACGTGTCTAAACGTGCCGAAACATGTTTAAACGTGTCTAATCGTGTCTTAACACGTCTGAACGTGTATAACGATGCTGAAAACGTCTGAAAGTGTCGAAACGTGTTTAAACGTGTCGAAACGTGTCTAAACGCGTCGAAACATGTTTAAACGTGTCTAATCGTGTCTTAACACGTCTAGACGTGTCAAAACGTGTGTAATCGTGTCTTAACACATCCGAACTTGTCGAAACGTGTGTAAACACATCTAAACATGTATAACGATGATAAACCCGTCTAAACTTGACTAAAAGTGTCGAAACGTGTCTAAACGTGTCGAAACATGTTTAAACGTGTCTAATCGTGTCTTAACACGTCTAGACGTGTTTAAACGTGTGTAATCGCGTCTTAAAACGTCCGAACTTGTCGAAACGTGTGTAAACACATCTAAACATGTCTAACGATGATAAACCCGTCTAAACTTGACTAAAAGTGTCGAAACGTGTCTAAACGTGTCGAAACATGTTTAAACGTGTCTAATCGTATCTTAACACGTCTAGACGTGTTGAAACGTGTGTAATCGTGTCTTAAAATGTTCGAATTTTTCGATACGTGTGAACACATCTAAACATGACTAACGATGATAAACACGTTTAAACTTGACTAAAAGTGTCGAAACGTGTCTGAACGTGACGAAACGTGGTTAAACGTGTTTAATCGTGTGTTAACACGTCTAGACGTGTCGAAACGTGTCTAATCGTGTCTTAAAACGTCCGAACTTTTCGAAACGTGTGTAAACACATCTAAACATGTATAACGATGATAAACCCGTCTAAACTTGACTAAAAGTGTCGAAACATGTATAACGATGATAAACCCGTCTAAACTTGACTACAAGTGTCGAAACGTGTCTAAACGCGTCGAAACATGTTTAAACGTGTCTAATCGTGTCTAGACGTGTTGAAACGTGTGTAATCGTGTCTTAAAATGTCCGAACTTGTCGAAACGTGTGTAAACACATCTAAACATGTATAACGATGATAAACCCGTCTAAACTTGACTAAAAGTGTCGAAACGTGTCGAAACATGTTTAAACGTGTCTAATCGTGTCTTAACACGTCTAGACGTGTTTAAACGTGTGTAATCGTGTCTTAAAACGTCCGAACTTGTCGAAACGTGTGTAAACACATCTAAACATGTATAACGATGATAAACCCGTCTAAACTTGACTAAAAGTGTCGAAACGTGTCTAAACGTGTCGAAACATGTTTAAACGTGTCTAATCGTGTCTTAACACGTCTAGACGTGTTTAAACGTGTGTAATCGTGTCTTAGAACGTCCGAACTTGTCGAAACGTGTGTAAACACATCTAAACATGTGTAACGATGATAAACCCGTCTAAACTTGACTAAAAGTGTCGAAACGTGTCTAAACGTGTCG
Organism: Lasioglossum villosulum; assembly: GCA_963971365.1. NCBI lineage: Eukaryota > Metazoa > Arthropoda > Insecta > Hymenoptera > Halictidae > Lasioglossum > Lasioglossum villosulum. The sequence continues at coordinate 16,972,850 of OZ020501.1, forward strand.
AAACATGTTTAAACGTGTCTAATCGTGTCTTAACACGTCTGAACGTGTATAACGATGCTGAAAACGTCTGAAAGTGTCGAAACGTGTTTAAACGTGTCGAAACGTGTCTAAACGCGTCGAAACATGTGTAAACGTGTCTAATCGTGTCTTAACACGTCTAGACGTGTCAAAACGTGTGTAATCGTGTCTTAACACATCTGAACTTGCGAAACGTGTGTAAACACATCTAAACATGTATAACGATGATTAACACGTCTAAACTTGACTAAAAGTGTCAAAACGTGTCTAAACGTGACGAAACGTGGTTAAACGTGTTTAATCGTGTGTTAACTCGTCTAGACGTGTTGAAACGTGTGTAATCGTGTCTTAAAACGTCCGAACTTGTCGAAACGTGTGTAAACACATCTAAACATGTATAACGATGATAAACCCGTCTAAACTTGACTAAAAGTGTCAAAACGTGTCTAAACGTGTCGAAACATGTTTAAACGTGTCTAATCGTGTCTTAACACGTCTAGACGTGTTTAAACGTGTGTAATCGTGTCTTAGAACGTCCGAACTTGTCGAAACGTGTGTAAACACATCTAAACATGTGTAACGATGATAAACCCGTCTAAACTTGACTAAAAGTGTCGAAACGTGTCTAAACGTGTCGAAACATGTTTAAACGTGTCTAATCGTGTCTTAACACGTCTGAACGTGTATAACGATGCTGAAAACGTCTGAAAGTGTCGAAACGTGTTTAAACGTGTCGAAACGTGTCTAAACGCGTCGAAACATGTTTAAACGTGTCTAATCGTGTCTTAACACGTCTAGACGTGTTTAAACGTGTGTAATCGTGTCTTAAAACGTCCGAACTTGTCGAAACGTGTGTAAACACATCTAAACATGTCTAACGATGATAAACACGTCTAAACTTGACTAAAAGTGTCGAAACGTGTCTGAACGTGACGAAACGTGGTTAAACGTGTTTAATCGTGTGTTAACACGTCTAGACGTGTCGAAACGTGTCTAATCGTGTCTTAAAACGTCCGAACTTTTCGAAACGTGTGTAAACACATCTAAACATGTATAACGATGATAAACCCGTCTAAACTTGACTAAAAGTGTCGAAACGTTTCTAAACGTGTCGAAACATGTTTAAACGTGTTTAATCGTGTTTTAACACGTCTGAACGTGTATAACGATGCTGAAAAACTCTGAAAGTGTCGAAACGTGATTAAACGTGTTTAATCGTGTGTTAACTCGCCTAGACATGTTGAAACGTGTGTAATCGTGTCTTAAAACGTCCGAACTTGTCGAAACGTGTGTAAACACATCTAAACATGTATAACGATGATAAAACCGTCTAAACTTGACTAAAAGTGTCGAAACGTGTCTAAACGTGTCGAAACATGTTTAAACGTGTCTAATCGTGTCTTAACACGTCTAGACGTGTTGAAACGTGTGTAATCGTGTCTTAAAACGTCCGAATTTTTCGAAACGTGTGTAAACACATCTAAACATGTATAACGATGATAAACCCGTCTAAACTTGACTAAAAGTGTCGAAACGTATCTAAATGTGCCGAAACATGTTTAAACGTGTCTAATCGTGTCTTAACACGTCTGAACGTGTGTAACGATGCTGAAAACGTCAGAAAGTGTCGAAACGTGTTTAAACGTGTCTAAACGTGTCTAAACGCGTCGAAACATGTTTAAACGTATCTAATATTGTCTTAACACGTCTAGACGTGTCGAAACGTGTGTAATCGTGTCTTAACACATCTGAACTTGCGAAACGTGTGTAAACACATCTAAACATGTATAACGGTGATTAACACGTCTAAACTTGACTAAAAGTGTCGAAACGTGTCTAAACGCGTCGAAACATGTTTAAACGTGTCTAATCGTGTCTAGACGTGTTGAAACGTGTGTAATCGTGTCTTAAAACGTCCGAAATTGTCGAAACGTGTGTAAACACATCTAAACATGTATAACGATGATTAACACGTCTAAACTTGACTAAAAGTGTCAAAACGTGTCTAAACGTGACGAAACGTGGTTAAACGTGTTTAATCGTGTGTTAACTCGACTAGACGTGTTGAAACGTGTGTAATCGTGTCTTAAAACGTCCGAACTTGTCGAAACGTGTGTAAACACATCTAAACATGTATAACGATGATAAACCCGTCTAAACTTGACTAAAAGTGTCGAAACGTGTCTAAACGTGTCGAAACATGTTTAAACGTGTCTAATCGTGTCTTAACACGTCTAGACGTGTTTAAACGTGTGTAATCGTGTCTTAAAACGTCCGAACTTGTCGAAACGTGTGTAAACACATCTAAACATGTCTAACGATGATAAACCCGTCTAAACTTGACTAAAAGTGTCGAAACGTGTCTAAACGTGTCGAAACATGTTTAAACGTGTCTAATCGTATCTTAACACGTCTAGACGTGTTGAAACGTGTGTAATCGTGTCTTAAAATGTTCGAATTTTTCGATACGTGTGAACACATCTAAACATGACTAACGATGATAAACACGTCTAAACTTGACTAAAAGTGTCGAAACGTGTCTGAACGTGACGAAACGTGGTTAAACGTGTTTAATCGTGTGTTAACACGTCTAGACGTGTCGAAACGTGTCTAATCGTGTCTTAAAACGTCCGAACTTTTCGAAACGTGTGTAAACACATCTAAACATGTATAACGATGATAAACCCGTCTAAACTTGACTAAAAGTGTCGAAACGTTTCTAAACGTGTCGAAACATGTTTAAACGTGTTTAATCGTGTTTTAACACGTCTGAACGTGTATAACGATGCTGAAAAACTCTGAAAGTGTCGAAACGTGATTAAACGTGTTTAATCGTGTCTTAACACGTCTAGACGTGTTGAAACGTGTGTAATCGTGTCTTGAAACGTCCGAACTTGTCGAAACGTGTGTAAACACATCTAAACATGTATAACGATGATAAACACGTCTAAACTTGACTGAAACTGTCGAAACGTGTCTGAACGTGACGAAACATGTTTAAACGTGTCTAATCGTGTCTTAACACGTCTGAACGTGTATAACGATGCTGAAAACGTCTGAAAGTGTCGAAACGTGTTTAAACGTGTCGAAACATGTTTAAACGTGTCTAATCGTGTCTTAACACGTCTGAACGTGTATAACGATGCTGAAAACGTCTGAAAGTGTCGAAACGTGTTTAAACGTGTCGAAACGTATCTAAACGCGTCGAAACATGTTTAAACGTGTCTAATCGTGTCTTAACACGTCTAGACGTGTCAAAACGTGTGTAATCGTGTCTTAACACATCTGAACTTGCGAAACGTGTGTAAACACATCTAAACATGTATAACGATGATTAACACGTCTAAACTTGACTAAAAGTGTCAAAACGTGTCTAAACGTGACGAAACGTGGTTAAACGTGTTTAATCGTGTGTTAACTCGTCTAGACGTGTTGAAACGTGTGTAATCGTGTCTTAAAACGTCCGAACTTGTCGAAACGTGTGTAAACACATCTAAACATGTATAACGATGATAAACCCGTCTAAACTTGACTAAAAGTGTCGAAACGTGTCGAAACATGTTTAAACGTGTCTAATCGTGTCTTAACACGTCTAGACGTGTTTAAACGTGTGTAATCGTGTCTTAGAACGTCCGAACTTGTCGAAACGTGTGTAAACACATCTAAACATGTGTAACGATGATAAACCCGTCTAAACTTGACTAAAAGTGTCGAAACGTGTCTAAACGCGTCGAAACATGTTTAAACGTGTCTAATCGTGTCTTAACACGTCTGAACGTGTATAACGATGCTGAAAACGTCTGAAAGTGTCGAAACGTGTTTAAACGTGTCGAAACGTGTCTAAACGCGTCGAAACATGTGTAAACGTGTCTAATCGTGTCTTAACACGTCTAGACGTGTCAAAACGTGTGTAATCGTGTCTTAACACATCTGAACTTGCGAAACGTGTGTAAACACATCTAAACATGTATAACGATGATTAACACGTCTAAACTTGACTAAAAGTGTCAAAACGTGTCTAAACGTGACGAAACGTGGTTAAACGTGTTTAATCGTGTGTTAACTCGTCTAGACGTGTTGAAACGTGTGTAATCGTGTCTTAAAACGTCCGAACTTGTCGAAACGTGTGTAAACACATCTAAACATGTATAACGATGATAAACCCGTCTAAACTTGACTAAAAGTGTCAAAACGTGTCTAAACGTGTCGAAACATGTTTAAACGTGTCTAATCGTGTCTTAACACGTCTAGACGTGTTTAAACGTGTGTAATCGTGTCTTAGAACGTCCGAACTTGTCGAAACGTGTGTAAACACATCTAAACATGTGTAACGATGATAAACCCGTCTAAACTTGACTAAAAGTGTCGAAACGTGTCTAAACGTGTCGAAACATGTTTAAACGTGTCTAATCGTGTCTTAACACGTCTGAACGTGTATAACGATGCTGAAAACGTCTGAAAGTGTCGAAACGTGTTTAAACGTGTCGAAACGTGTCTAAACGCGTCGAAACATGTTTAAACGTGTCTAATCGTGTCTTAACACGTCTAGACGTGTTTAAACGTGTGTAATCGTGTCTTAAAACGTCCGAACTTGTCGAAACGTGTGTAAACACATCTAAACATGTCTAACGATGATAAACACGTCTAAACTTGACTAAAAGTGTCGAAACGTGTCTGAACGTGACGAAACGTGGTTAAACGTGTTTAATCGTGTGTTAACACGTCTAGACGTGTCGAAACGTGTCTAATCGTGTCTTAAAACGTCCGAACTTTTCGAAACGTGTGTAAACACATCTAAACATGTATAACGATGATAAACCCGTCTAAACTTGACTAAAAGTGTCGAAACGTTTCTAAACGTGTCGAAACATGTTTAAACGTGTTTAATCGTGTTTTAACACGTCTGAACGTGTATAACGATGCTGAAAAACTCTGAAAGTGTCGAAACGTGATTAAACGTGTTTAATCGTGTGTTAACTCGCCTAGACATGTTGAAACGTGTGTAATCGTGTCTTAAAACGTCCGAACTTGTCGAAACGTGTGTAAACACATCTAAACATGTATAACGATGATAAAACCGTCTAAACTTGACTAAAAGTGTCGAAACGTGTCTAAACGTGTCGAAACATGTTTAAACGTGTCTAATCGTGTCTTAACACGTCTAGACGTGTTGAAACGTGTGTAATCGTGTCTTAAAACGTCCGAATTTTTCGAAACGTGTGTAAACACATCTAAACATGTATAACGATGATAAACCCGTCTAAACTTGACTAAAAGTGTCGAAACGTATCTAAATGTGCCGAAACATGTTTAAACGTGTCTAATCGTGTCTTAACACGTCTGAACGTGTGTAACGATGCTGAAAACGTCAGAAAGTGTCGAAACGTGTTTAAACGTGTCTAAACGTGTCTAAACGCGTCGAAACATGTTTAAACGTATCTAATATTGTCTTAACACGTCTAGACGTGTCGAAACGTGTGTAATCGTGTCTTAACACATCTGAACTTGCGAAACGTGTGTAAACACATCTAAACATGTATAACGGTGATTAACACGTCTAAACTTGACTAAAAGTGTCGAAACGTGTCTAAACGCGTCGAAACATGTTTAAACGTGTCTAATCGTGTCTAGACGTGTTGAAACGTGTGTAATCGTGTCTTAAAACGTCCGAAATTGTCGAAACGTGTGTAAACACATCTAAACATGTATAACGATGATTAACACGTCTAAACTTGACTAAAAGTGTCAAAACGTGTCTAAACGTGACGAAACGTGGTTAAACGTGTTTAATCGTGTGTTAACTCGACTAGACGTGTTGAAACGTGTGTAATCGTGTCTTAAAACGTCCGAACTTGTCGAAACGTGTGTAAACACATCTAAACATGTATAACGATGATAAACCCGTCTAAACTTGACTAAAAGTGTCGAAACGTGTCTAAACGTGTCGAAACATGTTTAAACGTGTCTAATCGTGTCTTAACACGTCTAGACGTGTTTAAACGTGTGTAATCGTGTCTTAAAACGTCCGAACTTGTCGAAACGTGTGTAAACACATCTAAACATGTCTAACGATGATAAACCCGTCTAAACTTGACTAAAAGTGTCGAAACGTGTCTAAACGTGTCGAAACATGTTTAAACGTGTCTAATCGTATCTTAACACGTCTAGACGTGTTGAAACGTGTGTAATCGTGTCTTAAAATGTTCGAATTTTTCGATACGTGTGAACACATCTAAACATGACTAACGATGATAAACACGTCTAAACTTGACTAAAAGTGTCGAAACGTGTCTGAACGTGACGAAACGTGGTTAAACGTGTTTAATCGTGTGTTAACACGTCTAGACGTGTCGAAACGTGTCTAATCGTGTCTTAAAACGTCCGAACTTTTCGAAACGTGTGTAAACACATCTAAACATGTATAACGATGATAAACCCGTCTAAACTTGACTAAAAGTGTCGAAACGTTTCTAAACGTGTCGAAACATGTTTAAACGTGTTTAATCGTGTTTTAACACGTCTGAACGTGTATAACGATGCTGAAAAACTCTGAAAGTGTCGAAACGTGATTAAACGTGTTTAATCGTGTCTTAACACGTCTAGACGTGTTGAAACGTGTGTAATCGTGTCTTGAAACGTCCGAACTTGTCGAAACGTGTGTAAACACATCTAAACATGTATAACGATGATAAACACGTCTAAACTTGACTGAAACTGTCGAAACGTGTCTGAACGTGACGAAACATGTTTAAACGTGTCTAATCGTGTCTTAACACGTCTGAACGTGTATAACGATGCTGAAAACGTCTGAAAGTGTCGAAACGTGTTTAAACGTGTCGAAACATGTTTAAACGTGTCTAATCGTGTCTTAACACGTCTGAACGTGTATAACGATGCTGAAAACGTCTGAAAGTGTCGAAACGTGTTTAAACGTGTCGAAACGTATCTAAACGCGTCGAAACATGTTTAAACGTGTCTAATCGTGTCTTAACACGTCTAGACGTGTCAAAACGTGTGTAATCGTGTCTTAACACATCTGAACTTGCGAAACGTGTGTAAACACATCTAAACATGTATAACGATGATTAACACGTCTAAACTTGACTAAAAGTGTCAAAACGTGTCTAAACGTGACGAAACGTGGTTAAACGTGTTTAATCGTGTGTTAACTCGTCTAGACGTGTTGAAACGTGTGTAATCGTGTCTTAAAACGTCCGAACTTGTCGAAACGTGTGTAAACACATCTAAACATGTATAACGATGATAAACCCGTCTAAACTTGACTAAAAGTGTCGAAACGTGTCTAAACGTGTCGAAACATGTTTAAACGTGTCTAATCGTGTCTAGACGTGTCGAAACGTGTGTAATCTTGTCTTACCACATCTGAACTTGCGAAACGTGTGTAAACACGTCTAAACATGTATAACGATGATAAACCAGTCTAAACTTGACTAAAAGTGTCGAAACGTGTCTAAACGTGTCGAAACATGTTTAAACGTGTCTAATCGTGTCTTAACACGTCTGAACTTGCAAAACGTGTGTAAACACATCTAAACATGTCTAACGATGATAAACACGTCTAAACTTGACTAAAAGTGTCGAAACGTGTCTAAACGTGTTTAATCGTGTCTTAACACGTCTGAACGTGTATAACGATGCTGAAAACGTCTGAAAGTGTCGAAACGTGTTTAAACGTGTCGAAACGTGTCTAAACGCGTCGAAACATGTTTAAACGTGTCTAATCGTGTCTTAACACGTCTAGACGTGTCAAAACGTGTGTAATCGTGTCTTAACACATCTGAACTTGCGAAACGTGTGTAAACACATCTAAACATGTATAACGATGATTAACACGTCTAAACTTGACTAAAAGTGTCAAAACGTGTCTAAACGTGACGAAACGTGGTTAAACGTGTTTAATCGTGTGTTAACTCGTCTAGACGTGTTGAAACGTGTGTAATCGTGTCTTAAAACGTCCGAACTTGTCGAAACGTGTGTAAACACATCTAAACATGTATAACGATGATAAACCCGTCTAAACTTGACTAAAAGTGTCGAAACGTGTCTAAACGTGTCGAAACATGTTTAAACGTGTCTAATCGTGTCTAGACGTGTCGAAACGTGTGTAATCTTGTCTTACCACATCTGAACTTGCGAAACGTGTGTAAACACGTCTAAACATGTATAACGATGATAAACCAGTCTAAACTTGACTAAAAGTGTCGAAACGTGTCTAAACGTGTCGAAACATGTTTAAACGTGTCTAATCGTGTCTTAACACGTCTGAACTTGCAAAACGTGTGTAAACACATCTAAACATGTCTAACGATGATAAACACGTCTAAACTTGACTAAAAGTGTCGAAACGTGTCTAAACGTGTTTAATCGTGTCTTAACACGTCTGAACGTGTATAACGATGCTGAAAACGTCTGAAAGTGTCGAAACGTGTTTAAACGTGTCGAAACGTGTCTAAACGCGTCGAAACATGTTTAATCGTGTCTAATCGTGTCTTAACACGTCTAGACGTGTTGAAACGTGTGTAATCGTGTCTTAAAACGTCCGAACTTGTCGAAACGTGTGTGAACACATCTAAACATGTCTAACGATGATAAACACGTCTAAACTTGACTAAAAGTGTCGAAACGTGTCTAAACGTGTTTAATCGTGTCTTAACACGTCTGAACGTGTATAACGATGCTGAAAACGTCTGAAAGTGTCGAAACGTGTTTAAACGTGTCGAAACGTGTCTAAACGCGTCGAAACATGTGTAAACGTGTCTAATCGTGTCTTAACACGTCTAGACGTGTCAAAACGTGTGTAATCGTGTCTTAACACATCTGAACTTGCGAAACGTGTGTAAACACATCTAAACATGTATAACGATGATTAACACGTCTAAACTTGACTAAAAGTGTCAAAACGTGTCTAAACGTGACGAAACGTGGTTAAACGTGTTTAATCGTGTGTTAACTCGTCTAGACGTGTTGAAACGTGTGTAATCGTGTCTTAAAACGTCCGAACTTGTCGAAACGTGTGTAAACACATCTAAACATGTATAACGATGATAAACCCGTCTAAACTTGACTAAAAGTGTCAAAACGTGTCTAAACGTGTCGAAACATGTTTAAACGTGTCTAATCGTGTCTTAACACGTCTAGACGTGTTTAAACGTGTGTAATCGTGTCTTAGAACGTCCGAACTTGTCGAAACGTGTGTAAACACATCTAAACATGTGTAACGATGATAAACCCGTCTAAACTTGACTAAAAGTGTCGAAACGTGTCTAAACGTGTCGAAACATGTTTAAACGTGTCTAATCGTGTCTTAACACGTCTGAACGTGTATAACGATGCTGAAAACGTCTGAAAGTGTCGAAACGTGTTTAAACGTGTCGAAACGTGTCTAAACGCGTCGAAACATGTTTAAACGTGTCTAATCGTGTCTTAACACGTCTAGACGTGTTTAAACGTGTGTAATCGTGTCTTAAAACGTCCGAACTTGTCGAAACGTGTGTAAACACATCTAAACATGTCTAACGATGATAAACACGTCTAAACTTGACTAAAAGTGTCGAAACGTGTCTGAACGTGACGAAACGTGGTTAAACGTGTTTAATCGTGTGTTAACACGTCTAGACGTGTCGAAACGTGTCTAATCGTGTCTTAAAACGTCCGAACTTTTCGAAACGTGTGTAAACACATCTAAACATGTATAACGATGATAAACCCGTCTAAACTTGACTAAAAGTGTCGAAACGTTTCTAAACGTGTCGAAACATGTTTAAACGTGTTTAATCGTGTTTTAACACGTCTGAACGTGTATAACGATGCTGAAAAACTCTGAAAGTGTCGAAACGTGATTAAACGTGTTTAATCGTGTGTTAACTCGCCTAGACATGTTGAAACGTGTGTAATCGTGTCTTAAAACGTCCGAACTTGTCGAAACGTGTGTAAACACATCTAAACATGTATAACGATGATAAAACCGTCTAAACTTGACTAAAAGTGTCGAAACGTGTCTAAACGTGTCGAAACATGTTTAAACGTGTCTAATCGTGTCTTAACACGTCTAGACGTGTTGAAACGTGTGTAATCGTGTCTTAAAACGTCCGAATTTTTCGAAACGTGTGTAAACACATCTAAACATGTATAACGATGATAAACCCGTCTAAACTTGACTAAAAGTGTCGAAACGTATCTAAATGTGCCGAAACATGTTTAAACGTGTCTAATCGTGTCTTAACACGTCTGAACGTGTGTAACGATGCTGAAAACGTCAGAAAGTGTCGAAACGTGTTTAAACGTGTCTAAACGTGTCTAAACGCGTCGAAACATGTTTAAACGTATCTAATATTGTCTTAACACGTCTAGACGTGTCGAAACGTGTGTAATCGTGTCTTAACACATCTGAACTTGCGAAACGTGTGTAAACACATCTAAACATGTATAACGGTGATTAACACGTCTAAACTTGACTAAAAGTGTCGAAACGTGTCTAAACGCGTCGAAACATGTTTAAACGTGTCTAATCGTGTCTAGACGTGTTGAAACGTGTGTAATCGTGTCTTAAAACGTCCGAAATTGTCGAAACGTGTGTAAACACATCTAAACATGTATAACGATGATTAACACGTCTAAACTTGACTAAAAGTGTCAAAACGTGTCTAAACGTGACGAAACGTGGTTAAACGTGTTTAATCGTGTGTTAACTCGACTAGACGTGTTGAAACGTGTGTAATCGTGTCTTAAAACGTCCGAACTTGTCGAAACGTGTGTAAACACATCTAAACATGTATAACGATGATAAACCCGTCTAAACTTGACTAAAAGTGTCGAAACGTGTCTAAACGTGTCGAAACATGTTTAAACGTGTCTAATCGTGTCTTAACACGTCTAGACGTGTTTAAACGTGTGTAATCGTGTCTTAAAACGTCCGAACTTGTCGAAACGTGTGTAAACACATCTAAACATGTCTAACGATGATAAACCCGTCTAAACTTGACTAAAAGTGTCGAAACGTGTCTAAACGTGTCGAAACATGTTTAAACGTGTCTAATCGTATCTTAACACGTCTAGACGTGTTGAAACGTGTGTAATCGTGTCTTAAAATGTTCGAATTTTTCGATACGTGTGAACACATCTAAACATGACTAACGATGATAAACACGTCTAAACTTGACTAAAAGTGTCGAAACGTGTCTGAACGTGACGAAACGTGGTTAAACGTGTTTAATCGTGTGTTAACACGTCTAGACGTGTCGAAACGTGTCTAATCGTGTCTTAAAACGTCCGAACTTTTCGAAACGTGTGTAAACACATCTAAACATGTATAACGATGATAAACCCGTCTAAACTTGACTAAAAGTGTCGAAACGTTTCTAAACGTGTCGAAACATGTTTAAACGTGTTTAATCGTGTTTTAACACGTCTGAACGTGTATAACGATGCTGAAAAACTCTGAAAGTGTCGAAACGTGATTAAACGTGTTTAATCGTGTCTTAACACGTCTAGACGTGTTGAAACGTGTGTAATCGTGTCTTGAAACGTCCGAACTTGTCGAAACGTGTGTAAACACATCTAAACATGTATAACGATGATAAACACGTCTAAACTTGACTGAAACTGTCGAAACGTGTCTGAACGTGACGAAACATGTTTAAACGTGTCTAATCGTGTCTTAACACGTCTGAACGTGTATAACGATGCTGAAAACGTCTGAAAGTGTCGAAACGTGTTTAAACGTGTCGAAACATGTTTAAACGTGTCTAATCGTGTCTTAACACGTCTGAACGTGTATAACGATGCTGAAAACGTCTGAAAGTGTCGAAACGTGTTTAAACGTGTCGAAACGTATCTAAACGCGTCGAAACATGTTTAAACGTGTCTAATCGTGTCTTAACACGTCTAGACGTGTCAAAACGTGTGTAATCGTGTCTTAACACATCTGAACTTGCGAAACGTGTGTAAACACATCTAAACATGTATAACGATGATTAACACGTCTAAACTTGACTAAAAGTGTCAAAACGTGTCTAAACGTGACGAAACGTGGTTAAACGTGTTTAATCGTGTGTTAACTCGTCTAGACGTGTTGAAACGTGTGTAATCGTGTCTTAAAACGTCCGAACTTGTCGAAACGTGTGTAAACACATCTAAACATGTATAACGATGATAAACCCGTCTAAACTTGACTAAAAGTGTCGAAACGTGTCTAAACGTGTCGAAACATGTTTAAACGTGTCTAATCGTGTCTAGACGTGTCGAAACGTGTGTAATCTTGTCTTACCACATCTGAACTTGCGAAACGTGTGTAAACACGTCTAAACATGTATAACGATGATAAACCAGTCTAAACTTGACTAAAAGTGTCGAAACGTGTCTAAACGTGTCGAAACATGTTTAAACGTGTCTAATCGTGTCTTAACACGTCTGAACTTGCAAAACGTGTGTAAACACATCTAAACATGTCTAACGATGATAAACACGTCTAAACTTGACTAAAAGTGTCGAAACGTGTCTAAACGTGTTTAATCGTGTCTTAACACGTCTGAACGTGTATAACGATGCTGAAAACGTCTGAAAGTGTCGAAACGTGTTTAAACGTGTCGAAACGTGTCTAAACGCGTCGAAACATGTTTAAACGTGTCTAATCGTGTCTTAACACGTCTAGACGTGTCAAAACGTGTGTAATCGTGTCTTAACACATCTGAACTTGCGAAACGTGTGTAAACACATCTAAACATGTATAACGATGATTAACACGTCTAAACTTGACTAAAAGTGTCAAAACGTGTCTAAACGTGACGAAACGTGGTTAAACGTGTTTAATCGTGTGTTAACTCGTCTAGACGTGTTGAAACGTGTGTAATCGTGTCTTAAAACGTCCGAACTTGTCGAAACGTGTGTAAACACATCTAAACATGTATAACGATGATAAACCCGTCTAAACTTGACTAAAAGTGTCGAAACGTGTCTAAACGTGTCGAAACATGTTTAAACGTGTCTAATCGTGTCTAGACGTGTCGAAACGTGTGTAATCTTGTCTTACCACATCTGAACTTGCGAAACGTGTGTAAACACGTCTAAACATGTATAACGATGATAAACCAGTCTAAACTTGACTAAAAGTGTCGAAACGTGTCTAAACGTGTCGAAACATGTTTAAACGTGTCTAATCGTGTCTTAACACGTCTGAACTTGCAAAACGTGTGTAAACACATCTAAACATGTCTAACGATGATAAACACGTCTAAACTTGACTAAAAGTGTCGAAACGTGTCTAAACGTGTTTAATCGTGTCTTAACACGTCTGAACGTGTATAACGATGCTGAAAACGTCTGAAAGTGTCGAAACGTGTTTAAACGTGTCGAAACGTGTCTAAACGCGTCGAAACATGTTTAATCGTGTCTAATCGTGTCTTAACACGTCTAGACGTGTTGAAACGTGTGTAATCGTGTCTTAAAACGTCCGAACTTGTCGAAACGTGTGTGAACACATCTAAACATGTCTAACGATGATAAACACGTCTAAACTTGACTAAAAGTGTCGAAACGTGTCTAAACGTGTTTAATCGTGTCTTAACACGTCTGAACGTGTATAACGATGCTGAAAACGTCTGAAAGTGTCGAAACGTGTTTAAACGTGTCGAAACGTGTCTAAACACGTCGAAACATGTTTAATCGTGTCTAATCGTGTCTTAACACGTCTAGACGTGTCAAAACGTGTGTAATCGTGTCATAACACATCTGAACTTGCGAAACGTGTGTAAACACATCTAAACATGTATAACGATGATTAACACGTCTAAACTTGACTAAAAGTGACGAAACGTGTCTAAACGTGTCGAAACATGTTTAAACGTGTCTAATCGTGTCTTAACACGTATAGACGTGTTGAAACGTGTGTAATCGTGTCTTAAAACGTCCGAATTTTTCGATACGTGTGAACACATCTAAACATGTCTAACGATGATAAACACGTCTAAACTTGACTAAAAGTGTCGAAACGTGTCTAAACGTGACGAAACGTGGTTAAACGTGTTTAATCGTGTGTTAACACGTCTAGACGTGTCGAAACGTGTCTAATCGTGTCTTAAAACGTCCGAACTTATCGAAACGTGTGTAAACACATCTAAACATGTATAACGATGATACACCCGTATAAACTTGACTAAAAGTGTCGAAACGTGTCTAAACGCGTCGAAACATGTTTAAACGTGTCTAATCGTGTCTAGACGTGTCGAAACGTGTGTAATCTTGTCTTACCACATCTGAACTTGCGAAACGTGTGTAAACACGTCTAAACATGTATAACGATGATTAACACGTCTAAACTTGACTAAAAGTGTCGAAACGTGTCTAAACGTGAGGAAACGTGGTTAAACGTGTTTAATCGTGTGTTAACTCGTCTAGACGTGTTGAAACGTGTGTAATCGTGTCTTAAAACGTCCGAACTTGTCGAAACGTGTGTAAACACATCTAAACATGTATAACGATGATAAACCAGTCTAAACTTGACTAAAAGTGTCGAAACGTGTCTAAACGTGTCGAAACATGTTTAAACGTGTCTAATCGTGTCTTAACACGTCTGAACTTGCGAAACGTGTATAAACACATCTAAACATGTAAAACGATGATTAACACGTCTAAACTTGACTAAAAGTGTCAAAACGTGTCTAAACGTGACGAAACGTGGTTAAACGTGTTTAATCGTGTGTTAACTCGTCTAGACGTGTTGAAACGTGTGTAATCGTGTCTTAAAACGTCCGAACTTGTCGAAACGTGCGTGAACACATCTAAACATGTCTAACGATGATAAACACGTCTAACTTGACTAAAAGTGTCGAAATGTGTCAAAACGTGTGTAATCGTGTCATAACACATCTGAACTTGCGAAACGTGTGTAAACACATCTAAACATGTATAACGATGATAAATACGTATAAACTTGACTAAAAGTGTCGAAACGTGTCTAAACGTGTCGAAACATGTTTAAACGTGTCTAATCGTGTCTTAACACGTCTAGACGTGCCGAAACGTGTGTAAACACATCTAAACATGTATAACGATGATTAACACGTCTAAACTTGACTAAAAGTGTCAAAACGTGTCTAAACGTGTCGAAACGTGGTTAAACGTGTTTAATCGTGTGTTAACTCGTCTAGACGTGTTGAAACGTGTGTAATCGTGTCTTAAAACGTCCGAACTTGTCGAAACGTGTGTAAACACATCTAAACATATATAACGATGATAAATACGTATAAACTTGACTAAAAGTGTCGAAACGTGTCTAAACGTGTCGAAACATGTTTAAACGTGTCTAATCGTGTCTTAACACGTCTAGACGTGCCGAAACGTGTGTAAACACATCTTAGCATGTATAACGATGATTAACAAGTCTAAACTTGACTAAAAGTGTCGAAACGTGTCTAAACGTGACGAAACGTGGTTAAACGTGTTTAATCGTGTGTTAACACGTCTAGACGTGTCGAAAAGTGTCTAATCGTGTCTTAAAACGTCCGAACTTATCGAAACGTGTGTAAACACATCTAAACATGTATAACGATGATAAACCCGTATAAACTTGACTAAAAGTGTCGAAACGTGTCTAAACGCGTCGAAACATGTTTAAACGTGTCTAATCGTGTCTAGACGTGTCGAAACGTGTGTAATCTTGTCTTACCACATCTGAACTTGCGAAACGTGTGTAAACACGTCTAAACATGTATAACGATAATTAACACGTCTAAACTTGACTAAAAGTGTCGAAACGTGTCTAAACGTGAGGAAACGTGGTTAAACGTGTTTAATCGTGTGTTAACTCGTCTAGACGTGTTGTAACGTGTGTAATCGTGTCTTAAAACGTCCGAACTTGTCGAAACGTGTGTAAACACATCTAAACATGTATAACGATGATAAACCAGTCTAAACTTGACTAAAAGTGTCGAAACGTGTCTAAACGTGTCGAAACATGTTTAAACGTGTCTAATCGTGTCTTAACACGTCTGAACTTGCGAAACGTGTGTAAACACATCTAAACATGTATAACGATGATTAACAAGTCTAAACTTGACTAAAAGTGTCGAAACGCGTCTAAACGTGACGAAACGTGGTTAAACGTGTTTAATCGTGTGTTAACACGTCTAGACGTGTCGAAAAGTGTCTAATCGTGTCTTAAAACGTCCGAACTTTTCGAAACGTGTGTAAACACATCTAAACATGTATAACGATGATAAACCCGTCTAAAGTTGACCAAAAATGACGATACGCGTCTAAACGTGACGAAACATGTTTAAACGTGTCTAATCGTGTCTTAACACGTTCAGACGTGTTGAAACGTGTGTAATCGTGTCTTAACACGTCTGAACTTGCGAAACGTGTGTAAACACATCTAAACATGTAAAACGATGATTAACACGTCTAAACTTGACTAAAAGTGTCAAAACGTGTCTAAACGTGACGAAACGTGGTTAAACGTGTTTAATCGTGTGTTAACTCGTCTAGACGTGTTGAAACGTGTGTAATCGTGTCTTAAAACGTCCGAACTTGTGGAAACGTGCGTGAACACATCTAAACATGTCTAACGATGATAAACACGTCTAACTTGACTAAAAGTGTCGAAATGTGTCTAAACGTGTTTAATCGTGTCTTAACACGTCTGAACGTGTATAACGATGCTGAAAACGTCTGAAAGTGTCGAAACGTGTTTAAACGTGTCGAAACGTGTCTAAACGCGTCGAAACATGTTTAATCGTGTCTAATCGTGTCTTAACACGTCTAGACGTGCCAAAACGTGTGTAAACACATCTAAACATGTATAACGATGATTGACACGTCTAAACTTGACTAAAAGTGTCGAAACGTATCTAAACGCGTCGAAACATGTTTAAACGTGTCTAATCGTGTCTTAACACGTCTAGACGTGTCAAAACGTGTGTAATCGTGTCATAACACATCTGAACTTGCGAAACGTGTGTAAACACATCTAAACATGTATAACGATGATAAATACGTATAAACTTGACTAAAAGTGTCGAAACGTGTCTAAACGTGTCGAAACATGTTTAAACGTGTCTAATCGTGTCTTAACACGTCTAGACGTGCCGAAACGTGTGTAAACACATCTAAACATGTATAACGATGATTAACACGTCTAAACTTGACTAAAAGTGTCAAAACGTGTCTAAACGTGTCGAAACGTGGTTAAACGTGTTTAATCGTGTGTTAACTCGTCTAGACGTGTTGAAACGTGTGTAATCGTGTCTTAAAACGTCCGAACTTGTCGAAACGTGTGTAAACACATCTAAACATATATAACGATGATAAATACGTATAAACTTGACTAAAAGTGTCGAAACGTGTCTAAACGTGTCGAAACATGTTTAAACGTGTCTAATCGTGTCTTAACACGTCTAGACGTGCCGAAACGTGTGTAAACACATCTTAGCATGTATAACGATGATTAACAAGTCTAAACTTGACTAAAAGTGTCGAAACGTGTCTAAACGTGACGAAACGTGGTTAAACGTGTCTAATCGTGTCTTAACACGTCTAGACGTGTCAAAACGTGTGTAATCGTGTCATAACACATCTGAACTTGCGAAACGTGTGTAAACACATCTAAACATGTATAACGATGATAAATACGTATAAACTTGACTAAAAGTGACGAAACGTTTCTAAACGTGTCGAAACATGTTTAAACGTGTCTAATCGTGTCTTAACACGTATAGACGTGTTGAAACGTGTGTAATCGTGTCTTAAACCGTCCGAATTTTTCGATACGTGAGAACACATCTAAACATGTCTAACGATGATAAACACGTCTAAACTTGACTAAAAGTGTCGAGACGTGTCTAAACGTGACGAAACGTGGTTAAACGTGTTTAATCGTGTGTTAACACGTCTAGACGTGTCGAAACGTGTCTAATCGTGTCTTAAAACGTCCGAACTTATCGAAACGTGTGTAAACACATCTAAACATGTATAACGATGATAAACCCGTATAAACTTGACTAAAAGTGTCGAAACGTGTCTAAACGCGTCGAAACATGTTTAAACGTGTCTAATCGTGTCTAGACGTGTCGAAACGTGTGTAATCTTGTCTTACCACATCTGAACTTGCGAAACGTGTGTAAACACGTCTAAACATGTATAACGATGATAAACCAGTCTAAACTTGACTAAAGGTGTCGAAACGTGTCTAAACGTGTCGAAACATGTTTAAACGTGTCTAATCGTGTCTTAACACGTCTGAACTTGCGAACCGTGTGTAAACACATCTAAACATGTCTAACGATGATAAACACGTCTAAACTTGACTAAAAGTGTCGAAACGTGTCTAAACGTGTTTAATCGTGTCTTAACACGTCTGAACGTGTATAACGATGCTGAAAACGTCTGAAAGTGTCGAAACGTGTTTAAACGTGTCGAAACGTGTCTAAACGCGTCGAAACATGTTTAATCGTGTCTAATCGTGTCTTAACACGTCTAGACGTGTTGAAACGTGTGTAATCGTGTCTTAAAACGTCCGAACTTGTCGAAACGTGTGTGAACACATCTAAACATGTCTAACGATGATAAACACGTCTAAACTTGACTAAAAGTGTCGAAACGTGTCTAAACGTGTTTAATCGTGTCTTAACACGTCTGAACGTGTATAACGATGCTGAAAACGTCTGAAAGTGTCGAAACGTGTTTAAACGTGTCGAAACGTGTCTAAACGCGTCGAAACATGTTTAATCGTGTCTAATCGTGTCTTAACACGTCTAGACGTGTCAAAACGTGTGTAATCGTGTCATAACACGTCTAGACGTGTCAAAACGTGTGTAATCGTGTCATAACACATCTGAACTTGCGAAACGTGTGTAAACACATCTAAACATGTATAACGATGATTAACACGTCTAAACTTGACTAAAAGTGACGAAACGTGTCTAAACGTGTCGAAACATGTTTAAACGTGTCTAATCGTGTCTTAACACGTATAGACGTGTTGAAACGTGTGTAATCGTGTCTTAAAACGTCCGAATTTTTCGATACGTGTGAACACATCTAAACATGTCTAACGATGATAAACACGTCTAAACTTGACTAAAAGTGTCGAAACGTGTCTAAACGTGACGAAACGTGGTTAAACGTGTTTAATCGTGTGTTAACACGTCTAGACGTGTCGAAACGTGTCTAATCGTGTCTTAAAACGTCCGAACTTATCGAAACGTGTGTAAACACATCTAAACATGTATAACGATGATACACCCGTATAAACTTGACTAAAAGTGTCGAAACGTGTCTAAACGCGTCGAAACATGTTTAAACGTGTCTAATCGTGTCTAGACGTGTCGAAACGTGTGTAATCTTGTCTTACCACATCTGAACTTGCGAAACGTGTGTAAACACGTCTAAACATGTATAACGATGATTAACACGTCTAAACTTGACTAAAAGTGTCGAAACGTGTCTAAACGTGAGGAAACGTGGTTAAACGTGTTTAATCGTGTGTTAACTCGTCTAGACGTGTTGAAACGTGTGTAATCGTGTCTTAAAACGTCCGAACTTGTCGAAACGTGTGTAAACACATCTAAACATGTATAACGATGATAAACCAGTCTAAACTTGACTAAAAGTGTCGAAACGTGTCTAAACGTGTCGAAACATGTTTAAACGTGTCTAATCGTGTCTTAACACGTCTGAACTTGCGAAACGTGTATAAACACATCTAAACATGTAAAACGATGATTAACACGTCTAAACTTGACTAAAAGTGTCAAAACGTGTCTAAACGTGACGAAACGTGGTTAAACGTGTTTAATCGTGTGTTAACTCGTCTAGACGTGTTGAAACGTGTGTAATCGTGTCTTAAAACGTCCGAACTTGTCGAAACGTGCGTGAACACATCTAAACATGTCTAACGATGATAAACACGTCTAACTTGACTAAAAGTGTCGAAATGTGTCAAAACGTGTGTAATCGTGTCATAACACATCTGAACTTGCGAAACGTGTGTAAACACATCTAAACATGTATAACGATGATAAATACGTATAAACTTGACTAAAAGTGTCGAAACGTGTCTAAACGTGTCGAAACATGTTTAAACGTGTCTAATCGTGTCTTAACACGTCTAGACGTGCCGAAACGTGTGTAAACACATCTAAACATGTATAACGATGATTAACACGTCTAAACTTGACTAAAAGTGTCAAAACGTGTCTAAACGTGTCGAAACGTGGTTAAACGTGTTTAATCGTGTGTTAACTCGTCTAGACGTGTTGAAACGTGTGTAATCGTGTCTTAAAACGTCCGAACTTGTCGAAACGTGTGTAAACACATCTAAACATATATAACGATGATAAATACGTATAAACTTGACTAAAAGTGTCGAAACGTGTCTAAACGTGTCGAAACATGTTTAAACGTGTCTAATCGTGTCTTAACACGTCTAGACGTGCCGAAACGTGTGTAAACACATCTTAGCATGTATAACGATGATTAACAAGTCTAAACTTGACTAAAAGTGTCGAAACGTGTCTAAACGTGACGAAACGTGGTTAAACGTGTTTAATCGTGTGTTAACACGTCTAGACGTGTCGAAAAGTGTCTAATCGTGTCTTAAAACGTCCGAACTTATCGAAACGTGTGTAAACACATCTAAACATGTATAACGATGATAAACCCGTATAAACTTGACTAAAAGTGTCGAAACGTGTCTAAACGCGTCGAAACATGTTTAAACGTGTCTAATCGTGTCTAGACGTGTCGAAACGTGTGTAATCTTGTCTTACCACATCTGAACTTGCGAAACGTGTGTAAACACGTCTAAACATGAATAACGATAATTAACACGTCTAAACTTGACTAAAAGTGTCGAAACGTGTCTAAACGTGAGGAAACGTGGTTAAACGTGTTTAATCGTGTGTTAACTCGTCTAGACGTGTTGAAACGTGTGTAATCGTGTCTTAAAACGTCCGAACTTGTCGAAACGTGTGTAAACACATCTAAACATGTATAACGATGATAAACCAGTCTAAACTTGACTAAAAGTGTCGAAACGTGTCTAAACGTGTCGAAACATGTTTAAACGTGTCTAATCGTGTCTTAACACGTCTGAACTTGCGAAACGTGTGTAAACACATCTAAACATGTATAACGATGATTAACAAGTCTAAACTTGACTAAAAGTGTCGAAACGTGTCTAAACGTGACGAAACGTGGTTAAACGTGTTTAATCGTGTGTTAACACGTCTAGACGTGTCGAAAAGTGTCTAATCGTGTCTTAAAACGTCCGAACTTTTCGAAACGTGTGTAAACACATCTAAACATGTATAACGATGATAAACCCGTCTAAAGTTGACCAAAAATGACGATACGCGTCTAAACGTGACGAAACATGTTTAAACGTGTCTAATCGTGTCTTAACACGTTCAGACGTGTTGAAACGTGTGTAATCGTGTCTTAAAACGTCCGAACTTGTCGAAAAGTGTGTAAACACATCTAAACATGTATAACGATGATAAATACGTATAAACTTGACTAAAAGTGTCGAAACGTGTCTAAACGTGTCGAAACATGTTTAAACGTGTCTAATCGTGTCTTAACACGTCTAGACGTGCCGAAACGTGTGTAAACACATCTTAACATGTATAACGATGATTAACAAGTCTAAACATGACTAAAAGTGTCGAAACGTGTCTAAACGTGACGAAACGTGGTTAAACGTGTTTAATCGTGTGTTAACACGTCTAGACGTGTCGAAAAGTGTCTAATCGTGTCTTAAAACGTCCGAACTTATCGAAACGTGTGTAAACACATCTAAACATGTATAACGATGATAAACCCGTATAAACTTGACTAAAAGTGTCGAAACGTGTCTAAACGTGACGAAACGTGGTTAAACGTGTTTAATCGTGTGTTAACTCGTCTAGACGTGTTGAAACGTGTGTAATCGTGTCTTAAAACGTCCGAACTTGTCGAAACGTGCGTGAACACATCTAAACATGTCTAACGATGATAAACACGTCTAACTTGACTAAAAGTGTCGAAATGTGTCAAAACGTGTGTAATCGTGTCATAACACATCTGAACTTGCGAAACGTGTGTAAACACATCTAAACATGTATAACGATGATAAATACGTATAAACTTGACTAAAAGTGTCGAAACGTGTCTAAACGTGTCGAAACATGTTTAAACGTGTCTAATCGTGTCTTAACACGTCTAGACGTGCCGAAACGTGTGTAAACACATCTAAACATGTATAACGATGATTAACACGTCTAAACTTGACTAAAAGTGTCAAAACGTGTCTAAACGTGTCGAAACGTGGTTAAACGTGTTTAATCGTGTGTTAACTCGTCTAGACGTGTTGAAACGTGTGTAATCGTGTCTTAAAACGTCCGAACTTGTCGAAACGTGTGTAAACACATCTAAACATATATAACGATGATAAATACGTATAAACTTGACTAAAAGTGTCGAAACGTGTCTAAACGTGTCGAAACATGTTTAAACGTGTCTAATCGTGTCTTAACACGTCTAGACGTGCCGAAACGTGTGTAAACACATCTTAGCATGTATAACGATGATTAACAAGTCTAAACTTGACTAAAAGTGTCGAAACGTGTCTAAACGTGACGAAACGTGGTTAAACGTGTTTAATCGTGTGTTAACACGTCTAGACGTGTCGAAAAGTGTCTAATCGTGTCTTAAAACGTCCGAACTTATCGAAACGTGTGTAAACACATCTAAAAATGTATAACGATGATAAACCCGTATAAACTTGACTAAAAGTGTCGAAACGTGTCTAAACGCGTCGAAACATGTTTAAACGTGTCTAATCGTGTCTAGACGTGTCGAAACGTGTGTAATCTTGTCTTACCACATCTGAACTTGCGAAACGTGTGTAAACACGTCTAAACATGTATAACGATGATTAACAAGTCTAAACTTGACTAAAAGTGTCGAAACGCGTCTAAACGTGAGGAAACGTGGTTAAACGTGTTTAATCGTGTGTTAACACGTCTAGACGTGTCGAAAAGTGTCTAATCGTGTCTTAAAACGTCCGAACTTTTCGAAACGTGTGTAAACACATCTAAACATGTATAACGATGATAAACCAGTCTAAACTTGACCAAAAATGACGATACGCGTCTAAACGTGTCGAAACATGTTTAAACGTGTCTAATCGTGTCTTAACACGTCTAGACGTGCCAAAACGTGTGTAAACACATCTAAACATGTATAACGATGATTGACACGTCTAAACTTGACTAAAAGTGTCGAAACGTATCTAAACGCGTCGAAACATGTTTAAACGTGTCTAATCGTGTCTTAACACGTCTAGACGTGTCAAAACGTGTGTAATCGTGTCATAACACATCTGAACTTGCGAAACGTGTGTAAACACATCTAAACATGTATAACGATGATAAATACGTATAAACTTGACTAAAAGTGTCGAAACGTGTCTAAACGTGTCGAAACATGTTTAAACGTGTCTAATCGTGTCTTAACACGTCTAGACGTGCCGAAACGTGTGTAAACACATCTAAACATGTATAACGATGATTAACACGTCTAAACTTGACTAAAAGTGTCAAAACGTGTCTAAACGTGTCGAAACGTGGTTAAACGTGTTTAATCGTGTGTTAACTCGTCTAGACGTGTTGAAACGTGTGTAATCGTGTCTTAAAACGTCCGAACTTGTCGAAACGTGTGTAAACACATCTAAACATATATAACGATGATAAATACGTATAAACTTGACTAAAAGTGTCGAAACGTGTCTAAACGTGTCGAAACATGTTTAAACGTGTCTAATCGTGTCTTAACACGTCTAGACGTGCCGAAACGTGTGTAAACACATCTTAGCATGTATAACGATGATTAACAAGTCTAAACTTGACTAAAAGTGTCGAAACGTGTCTAAACGTGACGAAACGTGGTTAAACGTGTCTAATCGTGTCTTAACACGTCTAGACGTGTCAAAACGTGTGTAATCGTGTCATAACACATCTGAACTTGCGAAACGTGTGTAAACACATCTAAACATGTATAACGATGATAAATACGTATAAACTTGACTAAAAGTGACGAAACGTTTCTAAACGTGTCGAAACATGTTTAAACGTGTCTAATCGTGTCTTAACACGTATAGACGTGTTGAAACGTGTGTAATCGTGTCTTAAACCGTCCGAATTTTTCGATACGTGAGAACACATCTAAACATGTCTAACGATGATAAACACGTCTAAACTTGACTAAAAGTGTCGAGACGTGTCTAAACGTGACGAAACGTGGTTAAACGTGTTTAATCGTGTGTTAACACGTCTAGACGTGTCGAAACGTGTCTAATCGTGTCTTAAAACGTCCGAACTTATCGAAACGTGTGTAAACACATCTAAACATGTATAACGATGATAAACCCGTATAAACTTGACTAAAAGTGTCGAAACGTGTCTAAACGCGTCGAAACATGTTTAAACGTGTCTAATCGTGTCTAGACGTGTCGAAACGTGTGTAATCTTGTCTTACCACATCTGAACTTGCGAAACGTGTGTAAACACGTCTAAACATGTATAACGATGATAAACCAGTCTAAACTTGACTAAAGGTGTCGAAACGTGTCTAAACGTGTCGAAACATGTTTAAACGTGTCTAATCGTGTCTTAACACGTCTGAACTTGCGAAACGTGTGTAAACACATCTAAACATGTCTAACGATGATAAACACGTCTAAACTTGACTAAAAGTGTCGAAACGTGTCTAAACGTGTTTAATCGTGTCTTAACACGTCTGAACGTGTATAACGATGCTGAAAACGTCTGAAAGTGTCGAAACGTGTTTAAACGTGTCGAAACGTGTCTAAACGCGTCGAAACATGTTTAATCGTGTCTAATCGTGTCTTAACACGTCTAGACGTGTCAAAACGTGTGTAATCGTGTCATAACACGTCTAGACGTGTCAAAACGTGTGTAATCGTGTCATAACACATCTGAACTTGCGAAACGTGTGTAAACACATCTAAACATGTATAACGATGATTAACACGTCTAAACTTGACTAAAAGTGACGAAACGTGTCTAAACGTGTCGAAACATGTTTAAACGTGTCTAATCGTGTCTTAACACGTATAGACGTGTTGAAACGTGTGTAATCGTGTCTTAAAACGTCCGAATTTTTCGATACGTGTGAACACATCTAAACATGTCTAACGATGATAAACACGTCTAAACTTGACTAAAAGTGTCGAAACGTGTCTAAACGTGACGAAACGTGGTTAAACGTGTTTAATCGTGTGTTAACACGTCTAGACGTGTCGAAACGTGTCTAATCGTGTCTTAAAACGTCCGAACTTATCGAAACGTGTGTAAACACATCTAAACATGTATAACGATGATACACCCGTATAAACTTGACTAAAAGTGTCGAAACGTGTCTAAACGCGTCGAAACATGTTTAAACGTGTCTAATCGTGTCTAGACGTGTCGTAACGTGTGTAATCTTGTCTTACCACATCTGAACTTGCGAAACGTGTGTAAACACGTCTAAACATGTATAACGATGATTAACACGTCTAAACTTGACTAAAAGTGTCGAAACGTGTCTAAACGTGAGGAAACGTGGTTAAACGTGTTTAATCGTGTGTTAACTCGTCTAGACGTGTTGAAACGTGTGTAATCGTGTCTTAAAACGTCCGAACTTGTCGAAACGTGTGTAAACACATCTAAACATGTATAACGATGATAAACCAGTCTAAACTTGACTAAAAGTGTCGAAACGTGTCTAAACGTGTCGAAACATGTTTAAACGTGTCTAATCGTGTCTTAACACGTCTGAACTTGCGAAACGTGTATAAACACATCTAAACATGTAAAACGATGATTAACACGTCTAAACTTGACTAAAAGTGTCAAAACGTGTCTAAACGTGACGAAACGTGGTTAAACGTGTTTAATCGTGTGTTAACTCGTCTAGACGTGTTGAAACGTGTGTAATCGTGTCTTAAAACGTCCGAACTTGTCGAAACGTGCGTGAACACATCTAAACATGTCTAACGATGATAAACACGTCTAACTTGACTAAAAGTGTCGAAATGTGTCAAAACGTGTGTAATCGTGTCATAACACATCTGAACTTGCGAAACGTGTGTAAACACATCTAAACATGTATAACGATGATAAATACGTATAAACTTGACTAAAAGTGTCGAAACGTGTCTAAACGTGTCGAAACATGTTTAAACGTGTCTAATCGTGTCTTAACACGTCTAGACGTGCCGAAACGTGTGTAAACACATCTAAACATGTATAACGATGATTAACACGTCTAAACTTGACTAAAAGTGTCAAAACGTGTCTAAACGTGTCGAAACGTGGTTAAACGTGTTTAATCGTGTGTTAACTCGTCTAGACGTGTTGAAACGTGTGTAATCGTGTCTTAAAACGTCCGAACTTGTCGAAACGTGTGTAAACACATCTAAACATATATAACGATGATAAATACGTATAAACTTGACTAAAAGTGTCGAAACGTGTCTAAACGTGTCGAAACATGTTTAAACGTGTCTAATCGTGTCTTAACACGTCTAGACGTGCCGAAACGTGTGTAAACACATCTTAGCATGTATAACGATGATTAACAAGTCTAAACTTGACTAAAAGTGTCGAAACGTGTCTAAACGTGACGAAACGTGGTTAAACGTGTTTAATCGTGTGTTAACACGTCTAGACGTGTCGAAAAGTGTCTAATCGTGTCTTAAAACGTCCGAACTTATCGAAACGTGTGTAAACACATCTAAACATGTATAACGATGATAAACCCGTATAAACTTGACTAAAAGTGTCGAAACGTGTCTAAACGCGTCGAAACATGTTTAAACGTGTCTAATCGTGTCTAGACGTGTCGAAACGTGTGTAATCTTGTCTTACCACATCTGAACTTGCGAAACGTGTGTAAACACGTCTAAACATGAATAACGATAATTAACACGTCTAAACTTGACTAAAAGTGTCGAAACGTGTCTAAACGTGAGGAAACGTGGTTAAACGTGTTTAATCGTGTGTTAACTCGTCTAGACGTGTTGAAACGTGTGTAATCGTGTCTTAAAACGTCCGAACTTGTCGAAACGTGTGTAAACACATCTAAACATGTATAACGATGATAAACCAGTCTAAACTTGACTAAAAGTGTCGAAACGTGTCTAAACGTGTCGAAACATGTTTAAACGTGTCTAATCGTGTCTTAACACGTCTGAACTTGCGAAACGTGTGTAAACACATCTAAACATGTATAACGATGATTAACAAGTCTAAACTTGACTAAAAGTGTCGAAACGTGTCTAAACGTGACGAAACGTGGTTAAACGTGTTTAATCGTGTGTTAACACGTCTAGACGTGTCGAAAAGTGTCTAATCGTGTCTTAAAACGTCCGAACTTTTCGAAACGTGTGTAAACACATCTAAACATGTATAACGATGATAAACCCGTCTAAAGTTGACCAAAAATGACGATACGCGTCTAAACGTGACGAAACATGTTTAAACGTGTCTAATCGTGTCTTAACACGTTCAGACGTGTTGAAACGTGTGTAATCGTGTCTTAAAACGTCCGAACTTGTCGAAAAGTGTGTAAACACATCTAAACATGTATAACGATGATAAATACGTATAAACTTGACTAAAAGTGTCGAAACGTGTCTAAACGTGTCGAAACATGTTTAAACGTGTCTAATCGTGTCTTAACACGTCTAGACGTGCCGAAACGTGTGTAAACACATCTTAACATGTATAACGATGATTAACAAGTCTAAACATGACTAAAAGTGTCGAAACGTGTCTAAACGTGACGAAACGTGGTTAAACGTGTTTAATCGTGTGTTAACACGTCTAGACGTGTCGAAAAGTGTCTAATCGTGTCTTAAAACGTCCGAACTTATCGAAACGTGTGTAAACACATCTAAACATGTATAACGATGATAAACCCGTATAAACTTGACTAAAAGTGTCGAGACGTGTCTAAACGCGTCGAAACATGTTTAAACGTGTCTAATCGTGTCTAGACGTGTCGAAACGTGTGTAATCTTGTCTTACCACATCTGAACTTGCGAAACGTGTGTAAACACGTCTAAACATGTATAACGATGATTAACACGTCTAAACTTGACTAAAAGTGTCGAAACGTGTCTAAACGTGAGGAAACGTGGTTAAACGTGTTTAATCGTGTGTTAACTCGTCTAGACGTGTTGAAACGTGTGTAATCGTGTCTTAAAACGTCCGAACTTGTCGAAACGTGTGTAAACACATCTAAACATGTATAACGATGATAAACCAGTCTAAACTTGACTAAAAGTGTCGAAACGTGTCTAAACGTGTCGAAACATGTTTAAACGTGTCTAATCGTGTCTTAACACGTCTGAACTTGCGAAACGTGTGTAAACACATCTAAACATGTAAAACGATGATTAACACGTCTAAACTTGACTAAAAGTGTCAAAACGTGTCTAAACGTGACGAAACGTGGTTAAACGTGTTTAATCGTGTGTTAACTCGTCTAGACGTGTTGAAACGTGTGTAATCGTGTCTTAAAACGTCCGAACTTGTGGAAACGTGCGTGAACACATCTAAACATGTCTAACGATGATAAACACGTCTAATTTGACTAAAAGTGTCGAAATGTGTCTAAACGTGTTTAATCGTGTCTTAACACGTCTGAACGTGTATAACGATGCTGAAAACGTCTGAAAGTGTCGAAACGTGTTTAAACGTGTCGAAACGTGTCTAAACGCGTCGAAACATGTTTAATCGTGTCTAATCGTGTCTTAACACGTCTAGACGTGCCGAAACGTGTGTAAACACATCTAAACATGTATAACGATGATTAACACGTCTAAACTTGACTAAAAGTGTCGAAACGTATCTAAACGCGTCGAAACATGTTTAAACGTGTCTAATCGTGTCTTAACACGTCTAGACGTGTCAAAACGTGTGTAATCGTGTCATAACACGTCTGAACTTGCGAAACGTGTGTAAATACATCTAAACATGTATAACGATGATAAATACGTATAAACTTGACTAAAAGTGTCGAAACGTGTCTAAACGTGTCGAAACATGTTTAAACGTGTCTAATCGTGTCTTAACACGTCTAGACGTGCCGAAACGTGTGTAAACACATCTAAACATGTATAACGATGATTAACACGTCTAAACTTGACTAAAAGTGTCAAAACGTGTCTAAACGTGTCGAAACGTGGTTAAACGTGTTTAATCGTGTGTTAACTCGTCTAGACGTGTTGAAACGTGTGTAATCGTGTCTTAAAACGTCCGAACTTGTCGAAACGTGTGTAAACACATCTAAACATATATAACGATGATAAATACGTATAAACTTGACTAAAAGTGTCGAAACGTGTCTAAACGTGTCGAAACATGTTTAAACGTGTCTAATCGTGTCTTAACACGTCTAGACGTGCCGAAACGTGTGTAAACACATCTTAGCATGTATAACGATGATTAACAAGTCTAAACTTGACTAAAAGTGTCGAAACGTGTCTAAACGTGACGAAACGTGGTTAAACGTGTTTAATCGTGTGTTAACACGTCTAGACGTGTCGAAAAGTGTCTAATCGTGTCTTAAAACGTCCGAACTTATCGAAACGTGTGTAAACACATCTAAACATGTATAACGATGATAAACCCGTATAAACTTGACTAAAAGTGTCGAAACGTGTCTAAACGCGTCGAAACATGTTTAAACGTGTCTAATCGTGTCTAGACGTGTCGAAACGTGTGTAATCTTGTCTTACCACATCTGAACTTGCGAAACGTGTGTAAACACGTCTAAACATGTATAACGATAATTAACACGTCTAAACTTGACTAAAAGTGTCGAAACGTGTCTAAACGTGAGGAAACGTGGTTAAACGTGTTTAATCGTGTGTTAACTCGTCTAGACGTGTTGAAACGTGTGTAATCGTGTCTTAAAACGTCCGAACTTGTCGAAACGTGTGTAAACACATCTAAACATGTATAACGATGATAAACCCGTCTAAACTTGACTAAAAGTGTCGAAACGTGTCTAAATGTGCCGAAACATGTTTAAACGTGTCTAATCGTGTCTTAACACGTCTGAACGGGTATAACGATGCTGAAAACGTCTGAAAGTGTCGAAACGTGTTTAAACGTGTCTAAACGTGTATAAACGCGTCGAAACATGTTTAAACGTATCTAATCGTGTCTTAACACGTCTAGACGTGTCGAAACGTGTGTAATCGTGTCTTAACACATCTGAACTTGCGAAACGTGTGTAAACACATCTAAACATGTATAACGATGATTAACAAGTCTAAACTTGACTAAAAGTGTCGAAACGTGTCTAAACGTGACGAAACGTGGTTAAACGTGTTTAATCGTGTGTTAACACGTCTAGACGTGTCGAAAAGTGTGTAATCGTGTCTTAAAACGTCCGAACTTGTCGAAACGTGTGTAAACACATCTAAACATGTATAACGATGATAAACCCGTCTAAACTTGACTAAAAGTGTCGAAACGTGTCTGAACGTGTCGAAACGTGGTTAAACGTGTTTAAACGTGTGTTAACACGTCTAGATGTGTCGAAACGTGTCTAATCGTGTCTTAAAACGTCCGAACTTTTCGAAACGTGTGTAAACACATCTAAACATGTATAACGATGATAAACCCGTCTAAAGTTGACCAAAAATGACGATACGCGTCTAAACGTGACGAAACATGTTTAAACGTGTCTAATCGTGTCTTAACACGTTCAGACGTGTTGAAACGTGTGAAATCGTGTCTTAAAACGTCCGAACTTGTCGAAAAGTGTGTAAACACATCTAAACATGTATAACGATGATAAATACGTATAAACTTGACTAAAAGTGTCGAAACGTGTCTAAACGTGTCGAAACATGTTTAAACGTGTCTAATCGTGTCTTAACACGTCTAGACGTGCCGAAACGTGTGTAAACACATCTTAACATGTATAACGATGATTAACAAGTCTAAACTTGACTAAAAGTGTCGAAACGTGTCTAAACGTGACGAAACGTGGTTAAACGTGTTTAATCGTGTGTTAACACGTCTAGACGTGTCGAAAAGTGTCTAATCGTGTCTTAAAACGTCCGAACTTATCGAAACGTGTGTAAACACATCTAAACATGTATAACGATGATAAACCCGTATAAACTTGACTAAAAGTGTCGAAACGTGTCTAAACGCGTCGAAACATGTTTAAACGTGTCTAATCGTGTCTAGACGTGTCGAAACGTGTGTAATCTTGTCTTACCACATCTGAACTTGCGAAACGTGTGTAAACACGTCTAAACATGTATAACGATAATTAACACGTCTAAACTTGACTAAAAGTGTCGAAACGTGTCTAAACGTGAGGAAACGTGGTTAAACGTGTTTAATCGTGTGTTAACTCGTCTAGACGTGTTGAAACGTGTGTAATCGTGTCTTAAAACGTCCGAACTTGTCGAAACGTGTGTAAACACATCTAAACATGTATAACGATGATAAACCAGTCTAAACTTGACTAAAAGTGTCGAAACGTGTCTAAACGTGTCGAAACATGTTTAAACGTGTCTAATCGTGTCTTAACACGTCTGAACTTGCGAAACGTGTGTAAACACATCTAAACATGTATAACGATGATTAACACGTCTAAACTTGACTAAAAGTGTCAAAACGTGTCTAAACGTGACGAAACGTGGTTAAACGTGTTTAATCGTGTGTTAACTCGTCTAGACGTGTTGAAACGTGTGTAATCGTGTCTTAAAACGTCCGAACTTGTCGAAACGTGTGTAAACACATCTAAACATGTATAACGATGATAAATACGTATAAACTTGACTAAAAGTGTCGAAACGTGTCTAAACGTGTCGAAACAGGTTTAAACGTGTCTAATCGTGTCTTAACACGTCTAGACGTGTTGAAACGTGTGTAATCGTGTCTTAAAACGTCCGAACTTGTCGAAACGTGTGTGAACACATCTAAACATGTCTATCACTTATGTTAATCACTTACTCAGTTGCTCACTTACTCTGTTACACAATCACTCATACACATAATTACTCAGTTACTCAGTTACTCAGTTACTCAGTTGCTCACTTACTCAGTTACACAGATACTTAGATACTCAGTTACACAGTTACTCAGATGCTCTATTACTCAATTACTCAGTTACTCAGATACTCAGTTACTCAGTTATTCAGTTACTCAAATGCTCAGTTACTCAGTTACTCAGATACTGAGATACTCAGTTACACTGTTACTCAGATGCTCAATTAGTCAGTTACTCAGTGACACAGTTACTCATTTACTCAGTTATTCATATACTCAGTTACTTAGATACTCAGTTACTCTGTTCTCAGTTACTCAAATGCTCAATAACTCTGTTACACAGATACTGAGATACTCAGTTACACAGTCACTCAGATGCTCTATTACTCAGTTACTCAGTTACTCAGATGCTCAATTACTCAGTTACTCAGTTACTTAGATACTCATTTAATCAGTTCATAAGATACTCAAATACTCAGCTACTCAGTTAATCAGTTACTCAGTTGCTCACTTACTCCGTTACACAATTACTCATACACAGAATTACTCAGTTACTCAGTTATTCAGTTACTCAGGAACTCAGTTACTCAGCTACTCAGTTACTCAGTTAATCAGTTACTCAAATGCTCAATTACTCAGTTACACAGATACTGAGATACTCAGTTACACAGTTACTCAGATGCTCAATTACTCATTTACTCAGTTACTCAGTTACTCAGATACTCAGATACTCAGATACTCAGTTAATCAGTTACTAAGATACTCAAATACTCAGCTACTCAGTTAATCAGTTACTCAGTTGCTCACTTACTCTGTTACACAATCACTCATACACAGAATTACTCAGTTACTCATATACACAATGACTCAACTACTCAGTTAATCAGTTACTTAGGAATTCAGTTACTCAGCTACTCAGTTACTCAGTTAATCAGTTATTCAGTTACTCAGGAATTCAGTTACTCAGCTACTCAGTTACTCAGTTTATCAGTTACTCAAATGCTCAATTACTCAGTTACACAGATACTGAGATACTTAGTTACACAGTTACTCAGATGCTCTATTATCCAATTACTCATTTACTCAGTTACTCAGTTATTCAGGTACTCTGGAATTCAGTTTCTCAGCTAATCAGCTACTCAGTTACTCAGTTACTCAGTTACTCAAATCCTCAATTACTCAGTTACTCAGATACTAAGATACTCAGTTACACAGTTACTCAGTTGCTCAATTACTCCGTTACCCATATACACAATGACTCAACTACTCCGTTAATCAGTTACTGAGTTGCTCAGTTACTTTGTTACTCAGTTACTCATACACACAATTACTCCGTTACTCAGTTACTCAGTTACTCAGTTACACAGTTACTCATTTACTCAGTTATTCAGATACTCAGTTACTTAGATACTCAGCTACTCAGTTACTCAGTTACTCAGTTACTCAAATGCTCAATTACTCAGAAACTCAGTTACTCAGCTACTCAGTTACTCAGGAATTCAGTTACTCAGCTAATCTGCTACTCAGTTACTCAGTTACTCAAATCCTCAATTACTCAGTTACTCAGATACTAAGATACTCAGTTACACAGTTACTCAGATGCTCAATTACTCAGTTACCCATATACACAATGACTCAACTACTCAGTTAATCAATTACTGAGTTGCTCAGTTACTTTGTTACTCAGTTACTCATACACACAATTACTCCGTCACTCAGTTACTCAGTTACTCAGTGACACAGTTACTCATTTACTCAGTTATTCATATACTCAGTTACTTAGATACTCAGTTACTCTGTTACTCAGTTACTCAGTTGCTCACTTACTCAGTTACACAGATACTGAGATACTCAGTTACTCAGTTACTCAGTTACACAGTTACTCATTTACTCAGTTATTCAGATACTCAGTTACTTAGATACTCAGCTACTCAGTTACTCAGTTACTCAGTTACTCAAATGCTCAATTACTCAGAAACTCAGTTACTCAGCTACTCAGTTACTCAGGAATTCAGTTACTCAGCTAATCTGCTACTCAGTTACTCAGTTACTCAAATCCTCAATTACTCAGTTACTCAGATACTAAGATACTCAGTTACACAATCACTCATACACATAATTACTCAGTTACTCAGTTACTCAGTTACTCAGTTGCTCACTTACTCAGTTACACAGATACTGAGATACTCAGTTACACAGTTACTCAGATGCTCTATTACTCAATTACTCAGTTACTCAGATACTCAGTTACTCAGTTATTCAGTTACTCAAATGCTCAGTTACTCAGTTACTCAGATACTGCGATACTCAGTTACACTGTTACTCAGATGCTCAATTAGTCAGTTACTCAGTTACGCCGTTACTCAGTTACTCAGTTACTCAAATGCTCAATTACTCAGTTACTCAGATACTGAGATACTCAGTTACACAGTTACTCAGATGCTCAATTACTCAGTTACTCAGTTACTCAGATACTCAGATACTCAGTTACTCAGTAATTCAGTTACTCAGTTACTCAGTTACTCAGTTACTCAGTTACTCAGTTACACAGTTGCTCACTTACTCTGTTACACAATTACTCATACACAAAATTACTCCGTTACTTAGTAATTCAGTTACTCAAATGCTCAATTACTCAGTTACACTGATACTGAGATACTCAGTTACACAGTTACTCAGATGCTCTATTACTCAATTACTCAGTTACTCAGATACTCAGTTACTCAGTTACTCAGTTACCCAGTTATTCAGGAATTCAGTTACTCAGCTACTCAGCTACTCAGTTACTCAAATGCTCAATTACTCAGTTACTCAGATACTGAGATACTCAGTTACACAGTTACTCAGATGCTCAATTAGTCAGTTACTCAGTTACGCAGTTACTCAGATACTCAGATACTCAGTTATTCAGTTACTCAGGAACTCAGTTACTCAATTTCACAGTTACTTAGTTACACAGCTGCTCAGTTACTTAGTTACTCAGTTACACAGTTACTCAGTTATTCAGTTACACAATTACTCAGTTACTCAAATGCTCAATTACTCTGTTACTCAGATATGAGATACTCAGTTACACAGTTACTCAGATGCTCTATTAGTTAGTTACTCAGTTACTCAGATACTCAGTTACTCAGTTACTCAGGAACTCAGTTACTCAGCTACTCAGTTACTCAGTTAATCAGTTACTCAAATGCTCAATTACTCAGTTACACTGATACTGAGATACTCAGTTACACAGCTACTCACATGCTCTATTACTCAATTACTCAGTTACTCAGATACTCAGTTACTCAGATACTCAGTTACTCAGTTACTCAGTTACTCAGTTACTCAGTTATTCAGGAATTCAGTTACTCAGCTACTCAGCTACTCAGTTACTCAAATGCTCAATTACTCAGTTACTCAGATACTGAGATACTTAGTTACACAGTTACTCAGATGCTCAATTAGTCAGTTAC
This sequence comes from Lasioglossum villosulum, assembly GCA_963971365.1. Taxonomy (NCBI): domain Eukaryota; kingdom Metazoa; phylum Arthropoda; class Insecta; order Hymenoptera; family Halictidae; genus Lasioglossum; species Lasioglossum villosulum. The sequence goes on from OZ020501.1 coordinate 17,008,407, forward strand.
TCAGTTACGCAGTTACTCAGCTACTCAGTTACTCAGTTAATCAGTTACTCAGTTAATCAGTTACTCAGTTAATCAGTTACTCAAATGCTCAATTACTCAGTTACACAGATACTGAGATACTCAGTTACACAGTTACTCAGTTGCTCAATTACTCCGTTACCCATATACACAATGACTCAACTACTCAGTTAATCAGTTACTGAGTTGCTCAGTTACTTTGTTACTCAGTTACTCATACACACAATTACTCCGTTACTCAGTTACTCAGTTACTCAGTTACTCAGTTACACAGTTACTCATTTACTCAGTTATTCAGATACTCAGTTACTTAGATACTCAGCTACTCAGTTACTCAGTTACTCAGTTACTCAGTTACTCAGTTGCTCAATTACTCCGTTACCCATATACACAATGACTCAACTACTCAGTTAATCAATTACTGAGTTGCTCAGTTACTTTGTTACTCAGTTACTCATACACACAATTACTCCGTCACTCAGTTACTCAGTTACTCAGTGACACAGTTACTCATTTACTCAGTTATTCATATACTCAGTTACTTAGATACTCAGTTACTCTGTTACTCAGTTACTCAGTTGCTCACTTACTCAGTTACACAGATACTGACAAGGAGACCCCGCGTATCGAGACACCCAGATCGGAACGAAATTTTGTGTGAACATAGCTTAGACATTCTCATGAACTATCCCATTGGCTTTCCCTTGAATGGGCACCCGTTCTCGAGATAATCGATATTGAAATGCGCCATGTAAGATATATTCCATGAGTGAAATCCTCTTGTCAAGAGGTCCGTGGCCGAGGGGGTTGAGCGAATGTCTACCACGAGGTTGGTCGGGGTTCGCGTCCCGTAACGGCATTTTCTTTTTAAATATTTTTTTTTATTTTCTTTTTATTTTTCTACGTTCTACACATTATTTCTAATATAATAAATGACAAGTAATCTAGTTTTACGATAGACAAGATATATGTTTGATAAAAATCTAACATATTCGTTGTGGTATTACAACGCAAATTATTTTTGCTGTGTTGAGGCCTTTAGCCAAAATACGAAAACTCCAATAAATTATCATAAAACAGTATCATTTCAACTTCAGTATTTTTAAGTAATCGCCCCGTAGCGACCATCGGCACGCACAATAAAACATTTGGCGTGCAAATGGTCGGGTCGGTTTGCGAGGCAAGCAGCAATAAAGCTATTTTTGAGAAAGCTGTTTTTAATGCGTACAATTTATTGTTAGATGGTGTAGACCAGACCTGTTCGATGATGGCCCGAAAAACACATGTTGCTACTACTTTGTGGTTTTTCATGCCAACGATGCCCAGGTCTGTTGTAGAGAATATACGTCCCGTCTTTAGAATTTTTCGTTGTCGGCCTCAATAGCAAATGCTGGTATTGTAAACCCCCGAGTTTCCAAAGGGTCACACCGACCGAGGTCCGCGGGGCCCACACAAGGCCACGGTAAGTACTTCGCGGATCCGGAGGAAAATCCCGCCATATCATAAAAACCCTTACGGTCACTTCCAGCTTTCCCGAAAAAGCAAACTACCTGATTGGGAACAATTGTTATCAACTACCCAATCAGTGTAGTGTAGAATATAGGATCCGCCTTTCGGAATAGTTTTAAAAAGGCGTACCAGTAAGAAAAAGCTAAAGAAGCTCTAAAGACTTGTAAGAGTAAAGTAGATCGGTTGAGTAAAAGTCAGTTTCCGCGAACTCGTAAGATATTTAATTTCATGCTTATTTGTAGTACTTATTTTAAAATTATTAAAAAAAATCTCCGCGCAGAAACATACATCTTGTCTATCGTAAAACTAGATTACTTGTCATTTATTATATTAGAAATAATGTGTAGAACGTAGAAAAATAAAAAGAAAATAAAAAAAAATATTTAAAAAGAAAATGCCGTTACGGGACGCGAACCCCGACCAACCTCGTGGTAGACATTCGCTCAACCCCCTCGGCCACGGACCTCTTGACAAGAGGATTTCACTCATGGAATATATCTTACATGGCGCATTTCAATATCGATTATCTCGAGAACGGGTGCCCATTCAAGGGAAAGCCAATGGGATAGTTCATGAGAATGTCTAAGCTATGTTCACACAAAATTTCGTTCCGATCTGGGTGTCTCGATACGCGGGGTCTCCTTGTGAGATACTCAGTTACACAGTTACTCAGATGCTTTATTACTCAATTACTCAGTTGCTCAGATACTCAGTTACTCAGTTACTCAGTTATTCAGTTTCTCAGCTACTCAGTTACTCAGTTACTCAGTTATTCAGTTACTCAGTTGCTCACTTACTCTGTTACACAATCACTCATACACATAATTACTCAGTTACTCAGTTACTCAGTTACTCAGTTGCTCACTTACTCAGTTACACAGATACTGAGATACTCAGTTACACAGTTACTCAGATGCTCTATTACTCAATTACTCAGTTACTCAGATACTCAGTTACTCAGTTATTCAGTTACTCAAATGCTCAGTTACTCAGTTACTCAGATACTGAGATACTCAGTTACACTGTTACTCAGATGCTCAATTAGTCAGTTACTCAGTTACGCAGTTACTCAGTTACTCAGTTACTCAAATGTTCAATTACTCAGTTACTCAGATACTGAGATACTCAGTTATTCAGTTACTCAAATGCTCAGTTACTCAGTTACTCAGATACTGAGATACTCAGTTACACTGTTACTCAGATGCTCAATTAGTCAGTTACTCAGTTACTCAGTTACTCAAATGCTCAATTACTCAGTTACTCAGATACTGAGATACTCAGTTACACAGTTACTCAGATGCTCAATTACTCAGTTACTCAGTTACTCAGATACTCAGATACTCAGTTACTAAGTAATTCAGTTACTCAGTTACTGAGTTACTCAGTTACTCAGTTACTCAGTTACACAGTTGCTCACTTACTCTGTTACACAATTACTCATACACAAAATTACTCCGTTACTCAGTAATTCAGTTACTCAAATGCTCAATTACTCAGTTACACTGATACTGAGATACTCAGTTACACAGTTACTCAGATGCTCTATTACTCAATTACTCAGTTACTCAGATACTCAGTTACTCAGTTACTCAGTTACCCAGTTATTCAGGAATTCAGTTACTCAGCTACTCAGCTACTCAGTTACTCAAATGCTCAATTACTCAGTTACTCAGATACTGAGATACTCAGTTAGACAGTTACTCAGATGCTCAATTAGTCAGTTACTCAGTTACGCAGTTACTCAGTTACTCAGTGACACAGTTACTCATTTACTCAGTTATTCATATACTCAGTTACTTAGATACTCAGTTACTCTGTTACTCAGTTACTCAGTTGCTCACTTACTCAGTTACACAGATACTGAGATACTCAGTTACACAGTTACTCAGATGCTTTATTACTCAATTACTCAGTTGCTCAGATACTCAGTTACTCATTTACTCAGTTATTCAGTTTCTCAGCTACTCAGTTACTCAGTTACTCAGTTGCTCACTTACTCAGTTACACAGATACTGAGATACTCAGTTACACAGTTACTCAGATGCTCTATTACCCAATTACTCAGTTACTCAGTTACTCAGTTATTCAGTTACTCAGGAATTCAGTTACTCAGCTAATCAGCTACTCAGTTACTCAGTTACTCAGTTACTCAAATGCTCAATTACTCAGTTACTCAGATACTGAGATACTCAGTTACACAGTTACTCAGATGCTCAATTACTCAGTTACTCAGTTACTCAGATACTCAGATACTCAGTTACTCAGTAATTCAGTTACTCAGTTACTGAGTTACTCAGTTACTCAGTTACTCAGTTACACAGTTGCTCACTTACTCTGTTACACAATTACTCATACACAAAATTACTCCGTTACTCAGTAATTCAGTTACTCAAATGCTCAATTACTCAGTTACACTGATACTGAGATAATCAGTTACACAGTTACTCAGATGCTCTATTACTCAATTACTCAGTTACTCAGATACTCAGTTACTCAGTTACTCAGTTACCCAGTTATTCAGGAATTCAGTTACTCAGCTACTCAGCTACTCAGTTACTCAAATGCTCAATTACTCAGTTACTCAGATACTGAGATACTCAGTTAGACAGTTACTCAGATGCTCAATTAGTCAGTTACTCAGTTACGCAGTTACTCAGTTATTCAGTTACACAATTACTCAATTACTCAGTTACTCAAATGCTCAATTACTCAGTTACACAGATACTGAGATACTCAGTTACACAGTTACTCAGATGCTCTATTAGTTAGTTACTCAGTTACTCAGATACTCAGTTACTCAGTTACTCAGGAACTCAGTTACTCAGCTACTCAGTTACTCAGTTAATCAGTTACTCAAATGCTCAATTACTCAGTTACACTGATACTGAGATACTCAGTTACACAGTTACTCACATGCTCTATTACTCAATTACTCAGTTATTCAGGAATTCAGTTACTCAGCTACTCAGCTACTCAGTTACTCAAATGCTCAATTACTCAGTTACTCAGATACTGAGATACTTAGTTACACAGTTACTCAGATGCTCAATTAGTCAGTTACTCAGTTACGCAGTTACTCAGATACTCAGATACTCAGTTATTCAGTTACTCAGGAACTCAGTTACTCAATTTCACAGTTACTTAGTTACACAGCTGCTCAGTTACTTAGTTACTCAGTTACACAGTTACTCAGTTATTCAGTTACTCAGGAACTCAGTTACTCAATTTCTCAGTTACTTAGGTACACAGCTGCTCAGTTACTTAGTTACTCAGTTACACAGTTACTCAGTTATTCAGTTACACAATTACTCAATTACTCAGTTACTCAAATGCTCAATTACTCTGTTACTCAGATATGAGATACTCAGTTACACAGTTAATCAGATGCTCTATTAGTTAGTTACTCAGTTACTCAGATACTCAGTTACTCAGTTACTCAGGAACTCAGTTACTCAGCTACTCAGTTACTCAGTTAATCAGTTACTCAGTTAATCAGTTACTCAGTTAATCAGTTACTCAAATGCTCAATTACTCAGTTACACAGATACTGAGATACTCAGTTACACAGTTACTCAGATGCTCTATTACCCAATTACTCAGTTACTCAGTTACTCAGTTATTCAGTTACTCAGGAATTCAGTTACTCAGCTAATCAGCTACTCAGTTACTCAGTTACTCAGTTACTCAAATCCTCAATTACTCAGTTACTCAGATACTGAGATACTCAGTTACACAGTTACTCAGATGCTCAATTACTCAGTTACCCATATACACAATGACTCAACTACTCAGTTAATCAGTTACTGAGTTGCTCAGTTACTTTGTTACTCAGTTACTCATGCACACAATTACTCCGTTACTCAGTTAATCAGTTACACAGTTACTCATTTACTCAGTTATTCAGATACTCAGTTACTTAGATACTCAGTTACTCTGTTACTCAGTTACTCAGTTGCTCACTTACTCAGTTACACAGATACTGAGATACTCAGTTACACAGTTACTCAGATGCTCTATTACTCAATTACTCTGTTACTTAGATACTCAGTTGCTCACTTACTCAGTTACACAGATACTGAGATACTCAGTTACACAGTTACTCAGATGCTCTATTACTCATTTACTCAGTTGCTCAGATACTCAGTTACTCAGTTACTCAGTTATTCAGTTACTCAGGAATTCAGTTACTCAGCTACTCAGCTACTCAGTTACTCAGCTACTCAGTTAATCAGTTACTCAGTTGCTCACTTACTCCGTTACACAATTACTCATACACAGAATTACTCAGTTACTCAGTTATTCAGTTACTCAGGAACTCAGTTACTCAGCTACTCAGTTACTCAGTTAATCAGTTACTCAAATGCTCAATTACTCAGTTACACAGATACTGAGATACTCAGTTACACAGTTACTCAGATGCTCTATTAGTTAGTTACTCAGTTACTCAGATACTCAGTTACTCAGTTACTCAGGAACTCAGTTACTCAGCTACTCAGTTACTCAGTTAATCAGTTACTCAAATGCTCAATTACTCAGTTACACTGATACTGAGATACTCAGTTACACAGTTACTCACATGCTCTATTACTCAATTACTCAGTTACTCAGATACTCAGTTACTCAGTTACTCAGTTACTCAGTTACTCAGTTATTCAGGAATTCAGTTACTCAGCTACTCAGCTACTCAGTTACTCAAATGCTCAATTACTCAGTTACTCAGATACTGAGATACTTAGTTACACAGTTACTCAGATGCTCAATTAGTCAGTTACTCAGTTCGCAGTTACTCAGATACTCAGATACTCAGTTATTCAGTTACTCAGGAATTCAGTTACTCAGCTACTCAGCTACTCAGTTACTCAGCTACTCAGTTAATCAGTTACTCAGTTGCTCACTTACTCCGTTACACAATTACTCATACACAGAATTACTCAGTTACTCAGTTATTCAGTTACTCAGGAACTCAGTTACTCAGCTACTCAGTTACTCAGTTAATCAGTTACTCAAATGCTCAATTACTCAGTTACACAGATACTGAGATACTCAGTTACACAGTTACTCAGATGCTCTATTAGTTAGTTACTCAGTTACTCAGATACTCAGTTACTCAGTTACTCAGGAACTCAGTTACTCAGCTACTCAGTTACTCAGTTAATCAGTTACTCAAATGCTCAATTACTCAGTTACACTGATACTGAGATACTCAGTTACACAGTTACTCACATGCTCTATTACTCAATTACTCAGTTACTCAGATACTCAGTTACTCAGTTACTCAGCTACTCAGTTACTCAGTTAATCAGTTACTCAGTTAATCAGTTACTCAGTTAATCAGTTACTCAAATGCTCAATTACTCAGTTACACAGATACTGAGATACTCAGTTACACAGTTACTCAGATGCTCTATTACCCAATTACTCAGTTACTCAGTTACTCAGTTATTCAGTTACTCAGGAATTCAGTTACTCAGCTAATCAGCTACTCAGTTACTCAGTTACTCAGTTACTCAAATCCTCAATTACTCAGTTACTCAGATACTGAGATACTCAGTTACACAGTTACTCAGATGCTCAATTACTCAGTTACCCATATACACAATGACTCAACTACTCAGTTAATCAGTTACTGAGTTGCTCAGTTACTTTGTTACTCAGTTACTCATGCACACAATTACTCCGTTACTCAGTTAATCAGTTACACAGTTACTCATTTACTCAGTTATTCAGATACTCAGTTACTTAGATACTCAGTTACTCTGTTACTCAGTTACTCAGTTGCTCACTTACTCAGTTACACAGATACTGAGATACTCAGTTACACAGTTACTCAGATGCTCTATTACTCAATTACTCTGTTACTTAGATACTCAGTTGCTCACTTACTCAGTTACACAGATACTGAGATACTCAGTTACACAGTTACTCAGATGCTCTATTACTCATTTACTCAGTTGCTCAGATACTCAGTTACTCAGTTACTCAGTTATTCAGTTACTCAGGAATTCAGTTACTCAGCTACTCAGCTACTCAGTTACTCAGCTACTCAGTTAATCAGTTACTCAGTTGCTCACTTACTCCGTTACACAATTACTCATACACAGAATTACTCAGTTACTCAGTTATTCAGTTACTCAGGAACTCAGTTACTCAGCTACTCAGTTACTCAGTTAATCAGTTACTCAAATGCTCAATTACTCAGTTACACAGATACTGAGATACTCAGTTACACAGTTACTCAGATGCTCTATTAGTTAGTTACTCAGTTACTCAGATACTCAGTTACTCAGTTACTCAGGAACTCAGTTACTCAGCTACTCAGTTACTCAGTTAATCAGTTACTCAAATGCTCAATTACTCAGTTACACTGATACTGAGATACTCAGTTACACAGTTACTCACATGCTCTATTACTCAATTACTCAGTTACTCAGATACTCAGTTACTCAGTTACTCAGTTACTCAGTTACTCAGTTATTCAGGAATTCAGTTACTCAGCTACTCAGCTACTCAGTTACTCAAATGCTCAATTACTCAGTTACTCAGATACTGAGATACTTAGTTACACAGTTACTCAGATGCTCAATTAGTCAGTTACTCAGTTCGCAGTTACTCAGATACTCAGATACTCAGTTATTCAGTTACTCAGGAACTCAGTTACTCAATTTCACAGTTACTTAGTTACACAGCTGCTCAGTTACTTAGTTACTCAGTTACACAGTTACTCAGTTATTCAGTTACTCAGGAACTCAGTTACTCAATTTCTCAGTTACTTAGGTACACAGCTGCTCAGTTACTTAGTTACTCAGTTACACAGTTACTCAGTTATTCAGTTACACAATTACTCAATTACTCAGTTACTCAAATGCTCAATTACTCTGTTACTCAGATATGAGATACTCAGTTACACAGTTAATCAGATGCTCTATTAGTTAGTTACTCAGTTACTCAGATACTCAGTTACTCAGTTACTCAGGACCTCAGTTACTCAGCTACTCAGTTACTCAGTTAATCAGTTACTCAGTTAATCAGTTACTCAGTTAATCAGTTACTCAAATGCTCAATTAATCAGTTACACAGATACTGAGATACTCAGTTACACAGTTACTCAGATGCTCTATTACCCAATTACTCAGTTACTCAGTTACTCAGTTATTCAGTTACTCAGGAATTCAGTTACTCAGCTAATCAGCTACTCAGTTACTCAGTTACTCAGTTACTCAAATGCTCAATTACTCAGTTACTCAGATACTGAGATACTCAGTTACACAGTTACTCAGATGCTCAATTACTCAGTTACTCAGTTACTCAGATACTCAGATACTCAGTTACTCAGTAATTCAGTTACTCAGTTACTGAGTTACTCAGTTACTCAGTTACTCAGTTACACAGTTGCTCACTTACTCTGTTACACAATTACTCATACACAAAATTACTCCGTTACTCAGTAATTCAGTTACTCAAATGCTCAATTACTCAGTTACACTGATACTGAGATAATCAGTTACACAGTTACTCAGATGCTCTATTACTCAATTACTCAGTTACTCAGATACTCAGTTACTCAGTTACTCAGTTACCCAGTTATTCAGGAATTCAGTTACTCAGCTACTCAGCTACTCAGTTACTCAAATGCTCAATTACTCAGTTACTCAGATACTGAGATACTCAGTTAGACAGTTACTCAGATGCTCAATTAGTCAGTTACTCAGTTACGCAGTTACTCAGTTATTCAGTTACACAATTACTCAATTACTCAGTTACTCAAATGCTCAATTACTCAGTTACACAGATACTGAGATACTCAGTTACACAGTTACTCAGATGCTCTATTAGTTAGTTACTCAGTTACTCAGATACTCAGTTACTCAGTTACTCAGGAACTCAGTTACTCAGCTACTCAGTTACTCAGTTAATCAGTTACTCAAATGCTCAATTACTCAGTTACACTGATACTGAGATACTCAGTTACACAGTTACTCACATGCTCTATTACTCAATTACTCAGTTATTCAGGAATTCAGTTACTCAGCTACTCAGCTACTCAGTTACTCAAATGCTCAATTACTCAGTTACTCAGATACTGAGATACTTAGTTACACAGTTACTCAGATGCTCAATTAGTCAGTTACTCAGTTACGCAGTTACTCAGATACTCAGATACTCAGTTATTCAGTTACTCAGGAACTCAGTTACTCAATTTCACAGTTACTTAGTTACACAGCTGCTCAGTTACTTAGTTACTCAGTTACACAGTTACTCAGTTATTCAGTTACTCAGGAACTCAGTTACTCAATTTCTCAGTTACTTAGGTACACAGCTGCTCAGTTACTTAGTTACTCAGTTACACAGTTACTCAGTTATTCAGTTACACAATTACTCAATTACTCAGTTACTCAAATGCTCAATTACTCTGTTACTCAGATATGAGATACTCAGTTACACAGTTAATCAGATGCTCTATTAGTTAGTTACTCAGTTACTCAGATACTCAGTTACTCAGTTACTCAGGAACTCAGTTACTCAGCTACTCAGTTACTCAGTTAATCAGTTACTCAGTTAATCAGTTACTCAGTTAATCAGTTACTCAAATGCTCAATTACTCAGTTACACAGATACTGAGATACTCAGTTACACAGTTACTCAGATGCTCTATTACCCAATTACTCAGTTACTCAGTTACTCAGTTATTCAGTTACTCAGGAATTCAGTTACTCAGCTAATCAGCTACTCAGTTACTCAGTTACTCAGTTACTCAAATCCTCAATTACTCAGTTACTCAGATACTGAGATACTCAGTTACACAGTTACTCAGATGCTCAATTACTCAGTTACCCATATACACAATGACTCAACTACTCAGTTAATCAGTTACTGAGTTGGTCAGTTACTTTGTTACTCAGTTACTCATGCACACAATTACTCCGTTACTCAGTTAATCAGTTACACAGTTACTCATTTACTCAGTTATTCAGATACTCAGTTACTTAGATACTCAGTTACTCTGTTACTCAGTTACTCAGTTGCTCACTTACTCAGTTACACAGATACTGAGATACTCAGTTACACAGTTACTCAGATGCTCTATTACTCAATTACTCAGTTGCTCAGATACTCAGTTACTCAGTTACTCAGTTATTCAGTTACTCAGGAATTCAGTTACTCAGCTACTCAGCTACTCAGCTACTCAGTTACTCAGTTACTCAGTTACTCAGTTACTCAAATGCTCAATTACTCAGGATCTCAGTTACTCAGCTACTCAGTTACTCAGGAATTCAGTTACTCAGCTAATCTGCTACTCAGCTACTCAGTTACTCGGTTACTCAGTTACTCAAATGCTCAATTACTCAGTTACTCAGATACTGAGATACTCAGTTACACAGTTACTCAGATGCTCATTTACTCAGTTACTCATATACACAATGACTCAACTACTCAGTTAATCAGTTACTGAGTTGCTCAGTTACTCTGTTACTCAGTTACTCATACACACAATTACTCCGTTACTCGGTTACTCAGTTACTCAGTTACACAGTTACTCATTTACTCAGTTATTCAGATACTCAGTTACTTAGATACTCAGTTGCTCACTTACTCAGTTACACAGATACTGAGATACTCAGTTACACAGTTACTCAGATGCTCTATTACTCAATTACTCAGTTGCTCAGATACTCAGTTACTCAGTTACTCAGTTATTCAGTTACTCAGGAATTCAGTTACTCAGCTACTCAGCTACTCAGTTACTCAGTTACTCAGGAATTAAGTTACTCAGCTACTCAGTTACTCAGTTACGCAGTTACTCAGTTATTCAGTTACACAATTACTCAATTACTCAGTTACTCAAATGCTCAATTACTCTGTTACACAGATACTGAGATACTCAGTTACACAGTCACTCAGATGCTCTATTACTCAGTTACTCAGTTACTCAGATGCTCAATTACTCAGTTACTCAGTTACTCAGTTACTCAGTTACTCAGTTACTCAGTTACACAGTTACTCGGTTACTCAGTTACTCAGGTAATCAGTTACTCAGTTACTTAGATACTCATTTAATCAGTTCATAAGATACTCAAATACTCAGCTACTCAGTTAATCAGTTACTCAGTTGCTCACTTACTCCGTTACACAATTACTCATACACAGAATTACTCAGTTACTCAGTTATTCAGTTACTCAGGAACTCAGTTACTCAGCTACTCAGTTACTCAGTTAATCAGTTACTCAAATGCTCAATTACTCAGTTACACAGATACTGAGATACTCAGTTACACAGTTACTCAGATGCTCAATTACTCATTTACTCAGTTACTCAGTTACTCAGATACTCAGATACTAAGATACTCAGTTAATCAGTTACTAAGATACTCAAATACTCAGCTACTCAGTTAATCAGTTACTCAGTTGCTCACTTACTCTGTTACACAATCACTCATACACAGAATTACTCAGTTACTCAGTTACTCATTTACTCAGTTATTCAGGTACTCTGGAATTCAGTTTCTCAGCTAATCAGCTACTCAGTTACTCAGTTACTCAGTTACTCAAATCCTCAATTACTCAGTTACTCAGATACTAAGATACTCAGTTACACAGTTACTCAGTTGCTCAATTACTCCGTTACCCATATACACAATGACTCAACTACTCAGTTAATCAGTTACTGAGTTGCTCAGTTACTTTGTTACTCAGTTACTCATACACACAATTACTCCGTTACTCAGTTACTCAGTTACTCAGTTACTCAGTTACACAGTTACTCATTTACTCAGTTATTCAGATACTCAGTTACTTAGATACTCAGCTACTCAGTTACTCAGTTACTCAGTTACTCAGTTACTCAGTTACTCAAATGCTCAATTACTCAGAAACTCAGTTACTCAGCTACTCAGTTACTCAGGAATTCAGTTACTCAGCTAATCTGCTACTCAGTTACTCAGTTACTCAAATCCTCAATTACTCAGTTACTCAGATACTAAGATACTCAGTTACACAGTTACTCAGATGCTCAATTACTCAGTTACCCATATACACAATGACTCAACTACTCAGTTAATCAATTACTGAGTTGCTCAGTTACTTTGTTACTCAGTTACTCATACACACAATTACTCCGTCACTCAGTTACTCAGTTACTCAGTGACACAGTTACTCATTTACTCAGTTATTCATATACTCAGTTACTTAGATACTCAGTTACTCTGTTACTCAGTTACTCAGTTGCTCACTTACTCAGTTACACAGATACTGAGATACTCAGTTACACAGTTACTCAGATGCTCTATTACTCAATTACTCAGTTGCTCAGATACTCAGTTACTCAGTTACTCAGTTATTCAGTTTCTCAGCTACTCAGTTACTCAGTTACTCAGTTATTCAGTTACTCAGTTGCTCACTTACTCTGTTACACAATCACTCATACACATAATTACTCAGTTACTCAGTTACTCAGTTACTCAGTTGCTCACTTACTCAGTTACACAGATACTGAGATACTCAGTTACACAGTTACTCAGATGCTCTATTACTCAATTACTCAGTTACTCAGATACTCAGTTACTCAGTTATTCAGTTACTCAAATGCTCAGTTACTCAGTTACTCAGATACTGAGATACTCAGTTACACTGTTACTCAGATGCTCAATTAGTCAGTTACTCAGTTACGCAGTTACTCAGTTACTCAGTTACTCAAATGCTCAATTACTCAGTTACACTGATACTGAGATACTCAGTTACACAGTTACTCAGATGCTCTATTACTCAATTACTCAGTTACTCAGATACTCAGATACTCAGTTACTCAGTAATTCAGTTACTCAGTTACTCAGTTACTCAGTTACTCAGCTACTCAGTTACACAGTTGCTCACTTACTCTGTTACACAATTACTCATACACAAAATTACTCAGTAATTCAGTTACTCAAATGCTCAATTACTCAGTTACACTGATACTGAGATACTCAGTTACACAGTTACTCAGATGCTCTATTACTCAATTACTCAGTTACTCAGATACTCAGTTACTCAGTTACTCAGTTACCCAGTTATTCAGGAATTCAGTTACTCAGCTACTCAGCTACTCAGTTACTCAAATGCTCAATTACTCAGTTACTCAGATACTGAGATACTCAGTTAGACAGTTACTCAGATGATCAATTAGTCAGTTACTCAGTTACGCAGTTACTCAGTTATTCAGTTACACAATTACTCAATTACTCAGTTACTCAAATGCTCAATTACTCTGTTACTCAGATATGAGATACTCAGTTACACAGTTACTCAGATGCTCTATTAGTTAGTTACTCAGTTGCTCAGATACTCAGTTACTCAGGAATTCAGTTACTCAGCTAATCTGCTACTCAGTTACTCAGTTACTCAAATGCTCAATTACTCAGTTACACTGATACTGAGATACTCAGTTACACAGTTACTCACATGCTCTATTACTCAATTACTCAGTTACTCAGATACTCAGATACTCAGTTACTCAGTTACTCAGTTACTCAGTTACTCAGTTATTCAGGAATTCAGTTACTCAGCTACTCAGCTACTCAGTTACTCAAATGCTCAATTACTCAGTTACTCAGATACTGAGATACTTAGTTACACAGTTACTCAGATGCTCAATTAGTCAGTTACTCAGTTCGCAGTTACTCAGATACTCAGATACTCAGTTATTCAGTTACTCAGGAACTCAGTTACTCAATTTCACAGTTACTTAGTTACACAGCTGCTCAGTTACTTAGTTACTCAGTTACACAGTTACTCAGTTATTCAGTTACTCAGGAACTCAGTTACTCAATTTCTCAGTTACTTAGGTACACAGCTGCTCAGTTACTTAGTTACTCAGTTACACAGTTACTCAGTTATTCAGTTACACAATTACTCAATTACTCAGTTACTCAAATGCTCAATTACTCTGTTACTCAGATATGAGATACTCAGTTACACAGTTAATCAGATGCTCTATTAGTTAGTTACTCAGTTACTCAGATACTCAGTTACTCAGTTACTCAGGAACTCAGTTACTCAGCTACTCAGTTACTCAGTTAATCAGTTACTCAGTTACTCAGTTAATCAGTTACTCAGTTAATCAGTTACTCAAATGCTCAATTACTCAGTTACACAGATACTGAGATACTCAGTTACACAGTTACTCAGATGCTCTATTACCCAATTACTCAGTTACTCAGTTACTCAGTTATTCAGTTACTCAGGAATTCAGTTACTCAGCTAATCAGCTACTCAGTTACTCAGTTTCTCAGTTACTCAAATCCTCAATTACTCAGTTACTCAGATACTGAGATACTCAGTTACACAGTTACTCAGATGCTCAATTACTCAGTTACCCATATACACAATGACTCAAGTACTCAGTTAATCAGTTACTGAGTTGCTCAGTTACTTTGTTACTCAGTTACTCATACACACAATTACTCCGTTACTCAGTTACTCAGTTACACAGTTACTCATTTACTCAGTTATTCAGATACTCAGTTACTTAGATACTCAGTTACTCTGTTACTCAGTTACTCAGTTGCTCACTTACTCAGTTACACAGATACTGAGATACTCAGTTACACAGTTACTCAGATGCTCTATTACTCAATTACTCAGCTGCTCAGATACTCAGTTACTCAGTTACTCAGTTATTCAGTTACTCAGGAATTCAGTTACTCAGCTACTCAGCTACTCAGTTACTCAGTTACTCAGTTACTCAGTTACTCAAATGCTCAATTACTCAGGAACTCAGTTACTCAGCTACTCAGTTACTCAGGAATTCAGTTACTCAGCTAATCTGCTACTCAGCTACTCAGTTACTCGGTTACTCAGTTACTCAAATGCTCAATTACTCAGTTACTCAGATACTGAGATACTCAGTTACACAGTTACTCAGATGCTCATTTACTCAGATACTCATATACACAATGACTCAACTACTCAGTTAATCAATTACTGAGTTGCTCAGTTACTCTGTTACTCAGTTACTCATACACACAATTACTCCGTTACTCGGTTACTCAGTTACTCAGTTACACAGTTACTCATTTACTCAGTTATTCAGATACTCAGTTACTTAGATACTCAGTTGCTCACTTACTCAGTTACACAGATACTGAGATACTCAGTTACACAGTTACTCAGATGCTCTATTACTCAATTACTCAGTTGCTCAGATACTCAGTTACTCAGTTACTCAGTTATTCAGTTACTCAGGAATTCAGTTACTCAGCTACTCAGCTACTCAGTTACTCAGTTACTCAGGAATTAAGTTACTCAGCTACTCAGTTACTCAATTACTCAGTTACTCAAATGCTCAATTACTCTGTTACACAGATACCGAGATACTCAGTTACACAGTCACTCAGATGCTCTATTACTCAGTTACTCAGTTACTCAGATGCTCAATTACTCAGTTACTCAGTTACTCAGTTACTCAGTTACTCAGTTACTCAGTTACTCAGTTACACAGTTACTCGGTTACTCAGTTACTCAGGTAATCAGTTACTCAGTTACTTAGATACTCATTTAATCAGTTCATAAGATACTCAAATACTCAGCTACTCAGTTAATCAGTTACTCAGTTGCTCACTTACTCCGTTACACAATTACTCATACACAGAATTACTCAGTTACTCAGTTATTCAGTTACTCAGGAACTCAGTTACTCAGCTACTCAGTTACTCAGTTAATCAGTTACTCAAATGCTCAATTACTCAGTTACTCAGATACTGAGATACTTAGTTACACAGTTACTCAGATGCTCAATTAGTCAGTTACTCAGTTACGCAGTTACTCAGATACTCAGATACTCAGTTATTCAGTTACTCAGGAACTCAGTTACTCAATTTCACAGTTACTTAGTTACACAGCTGCTCAGTTACTTAGTTACTCAGTTACACAGTTACTCAGTTATTCAGTTACTCAGGAACTCAGTTACTCAATTTCTCAGTTACTTAGGTACACAGCTGCTCAGTTACTTAGTTACTCAGTTACACAGTTACTCAGTTATTCAGTTACACAATTACTCAATTACTCAGTTACTCAAATGCTCAATTACTCTGTTACTCAGATATGAGATACTCAGTTACACAGTTAATCAGATGCTCTATTAGTTAGTTACTCAGTTACTCAGATACTCAGTTACTCAGTTACTCAGGAACTCAGTTACTCAGCTACTCAGTTACTCAGTTAATCAGTTACTCAGTTAATCAGTTACTCAAATGCTCAATAACTCAGTTACACAGATACTGAGATACTCAGTTACACAGTTACTCAGATGCTCTATTACCCAATTACTCAGTTACTCAGTTACTCAGTTATTCAGTTACTCAGGAATTCAGTTACTCAGCTAATCAGCTACTCAGTTACTCAGTTACTCAGTTACTCAAATGCTCAATTACTCTGTTACACAGATACTGAGATACTCAGTTACACAGTTACTCAGATGCTCTATTGCCCAATTACTCAATTACTCAGATACTCAGTTACTCAGTTACTCAGTTATTCAGTTACTCAGGAATTCAGTTACTCAGCTACTCAGTTACTCAGTTAATCAGTTATTCAGTTACTCAGGAATTCAGTTACTCAGCTACTCAGTTACTCAGTTTATCAGTTACTCAAATGCTCAATTACTCAGTTACACAGATACTGAGATACTCAGTTACACAGTTACTCAGATGCTCTATTATCCAATTACTCAGTTACTCAGTTACTCAGTTATTCAGGTACTGTGGAATTCAGTTTCTCA
Source organism: Lasioglossum villosulum (assembly GCA_963971365.1). Classification (NCBI taxonomy): domain Eukaryota; kingdom Metazoa; phylum Arthropoda; class Insecta; order Hymenoptera; family Halictidae; genus Lasioglossum; species Lasioglossum villosulum. The sequence continues at coordinate 17,025,685 of OZ020501.1, forward strand.
GCTAATCAGCTACTCAGTTACTCAGTTACTCAGTTACTCAAATCCTCAATTACTCAGTTACTCAGATACTAAGATACTCAGTTACACAGTTACTCAGTTGCTCAATTACTCCGTTACCCATATACACAATGACTCAACTACTCAGTTAATCAGTTACTGAGTTGCTCAGTTACTTTGTTACTCAGTTACTCATACACACAATTACTCCGTTACTCAGTTACTCAGTTACTCAGTTACACAGTTACTCATTTACTCAGTTATTCAGATACTCAGTTACTTAGATACTCAGCTACTCAGTTACTCAGTTACTCAGTTACTTAGTTACTCAAATGCTCAATTACTCAGAAACTCAGTTACTCAGTTACTCAGTTACTCAGTTACTCAAATCCTCAATTACTCAGTTACTCAGATACTAAGATACTCAGTTACACAGTTACTCAGATGCTCAATTACTCAGTTACCCATATACACAATGACTCAACTACTCAGTTAATCAATTACTGAGTTGCTCAGTTACTTTGTTACTCAGTTACTCATACACACAATTACTCCGTCACTCAGTTACTCAGTTACTCAGTGACACAGTTACTCATTTACTCAGTTATTCATATACTCAGTTACTTAGATACTCAGTTACTCTGTTACTCAGTTGCTCACTTACTCAGTTACACAGATACTGAGATACTCAGTTACACAGTTACTCAGATGCTCTATTACTCAATTACTCAGTTACTCAGATACTCAGTTACTCAGTTATTCAGTTACTCAAATGCTCAGTTACTCAGTTACTCAGATACTGAGATACTCAGTTACACTGTTACTCAGATGCTCAATTAGTCAGTTACTCAGTTACGCAGTTACTCAGTTACTCAGTTACTCAAATGCTCAATTACTCAGTTACACTGATACTGAGATACTCAGTTACACAGTTACTCAGATGCTCTATTACTCAATTACTCAGTTACTCAGATACTCAGATACTCAGTTACTCAGTAATTCAGTTACTCAGTTACTCAGTTACTCAGTTACTCAGCTACTCAGTTACACAGTTGCTCACTTACTCTGTTACACAATTACTCATACACAAAATTACTCAGTAATTCAGTTACTCAAATGCTCAATTACTCAGTTACACTGATACTGAGATACTCAGTTACACAGTTACTCAGATGCTCTATTACTCAATTACTCAGTTACTCAGATACTCAGTTACTCAGTTACTCAGTTACCCAGTTATTCAGGAATTCAGTTACTCAGCTACTCAGCTACTCAGTTACTCAAATGCTCAATTACTCAGTTACTCAGATACTGAGATACTCAGTTAGACAGTTACTCAGATGATCAATTAGTCAGTTACTCAGTTACGCAGTTACTCAGTTATTCAGTTACACAATTACTCAATTACTCAGTTACTCAAATGCTCAATTACTCTGTTACTCAGATATGAGATACTCAGTTACACAGTTACTCAGATGCTCTATTAGTTAGTTACTCAGTTGCTCAGATACTCAGTTACTCAGGAATTCAGTTACTCAGCTAATCTGCTACTCAGTTACTCAGTTACTCAAATGCTCAATTACTCAGTTACACTGATACTGAGATACTCAGTTACACAGTTACTCACATGCTCTATTACTCAATTACTCAGTTACTCAGATACTCAGTTACTCAGTTACTCAGTTACTCAGTTACTCAGTTATTCAGGAATTCAGTTACTCAGCTACTCAGCTACTCAGTTACTCAAATGCTCAATTACTCAGTTACTCAGATACTGAGATACTTAGTTACACAGTTACTCAGATGCTCAATTAGTCAGTTACTCAGTTACGCAGTTACTCAGATACTCAGATACTCAGTTATTCAGTTACTCAGGAACTCAGTTACTCAATTTCACAGTTACTTAGTTACACAGCTGCTCAGTTACTTAGTTACTCAGTTACACAGTTACTCAGTTATTCAGTTACTCAGGAACTCAGTTACTCAATTTGTCAGTTACTTAGGTACACAGCTGCTCAGTTACTTAGTTACTCAGTTACACAGTTACTCAGTTATTCAGTTACACAATTACTCAATTACTCAGTTACTCAAATGCTCAATTACTCTGTTACTCAGATATGAGATACTCAGTTACACAGTTAATCAGATGCTCTATTAGTTAGTTACTCAGTTACTCAGATACTCAGTTACTCAGTTACTCAGGAACTCAGTTACTCAGCTACTCAGTTACTCAGTTAATCAGTTACTCAGTTACTCAGTTAATCAGTTACTCAGTTAATCAGTTACTCAAATGCTCAATTACTCAGTTACACAGATACTGAGATACTCAGTTACACAGTTACTCAGATGCTCTATTACCCAATTACTCAGTTACTCAGTTACTCAGTTATTCAGTTACTCAGGAATTCAGTTACTCAGCTAATCAGCTACTCAGTTACTCAGTTTCTCAGTTACTCAAATCCTCAATTACTCAGTTACTCAGATACTGAGATACTCAGTTACACAGTTACTCAGATGCTCAATTACTCAGTTACCCATATACACAATGACTCAAGTACTCAGTTAATCAGTTACTGAGTTGCTCAGTTACTTTGTTACTCAGTTACTCATACACACAATTACTCCGTTACTCAGTTACTCAGTTACACAGTTACTCATTTACTCAGTTATTCAGATACTCAGTTACTTAGATACTCAGTTACTCTGTTACTCAGTTACTCAGTTGCTCACTTACTCAGTTACACAGATACTGAGATACTCAGTTACACAGTTACTCAGATGCTCTATTACTCAATTACTCAGCTGCTCAGATACTCAGTTACTCAGTTACTCAGTTATTCAGTTACTCAGGAATTCAGTTACTCAGCTACTCAGCTACTCAGTTACTCAGTTACTCAGTTACTCAAATGCTCAATTACTCAGGAACTCAGTTACTCAGCTACTCAGTTACTCAGGAATTCAGTTACTCAGCTAATCTGCTACTCAGCTACTCAGTTACTCGGTTACTCAGTTACTCAAATGCTCAATTACTCAGTTACTCAGATACTGAGATACTCAGTTACACAGTTACTCAGATGCTCATTTACTCAGATACTCATATACACAATGACTCAACTACTCAGTTAATCAATTACTGAGTTGCTCAGTTACTCTGTTACTCAGTTACTCATACACACAATTACTCCGTTACTCGGTTACTCAGTTACTCAGTTACACAGTTACTCATTTACTCAGTTATTCAGATACTCAGTTACTTAGATACTCAGTTGCTCACTTACTCAGTTACACAGATACTGAGATACTCAGTTACACAGTTACTCAGATGCTCTATTACTCAATTACTCAGTTGCTCAGATACTCAGTTACTCAGTTACTCAGTTATTCAGTTACTCAGGAATTCAGTTACTCAGCTAATCAGCTACTCAGTTACTCAGTTTCTCAGTTACTCAAATCCTCAATTACTCAGTTACTCAGATACTGAGATACTCAGTTACACAGTTACTCAGATGCTCAATTACTCAGTTACCCATATACACAATGACTCAAGTACTCAGTTAATCAGTTACTGAGTTGCTCAGTTACTTTGTTACTCAGTTACTCATACACACAATTACTCCGTTACTCAGTTACTCAGTTACACAGTTACTCATTTACTCAGTTATTCAGATACTCAGTTACTTAGATACTCAGTTACTCTGTTACTCAGTTACTCAGTTGCTCACTTACTCAGTTACACAGATACTGAGATACTCAGTTACACAGTTACTCAGATGCTCTATTACTCAATTACTCAGCTGCTCAGATACTCAGTTACTCAGTTACTCAGTTATTCAGTTACTCAGGAATTCAGTTACTCAGCTACTCAGCTACTCAGTTACTCAGTTACTCAGTTACTCAAATGCTCAATTACTCAGGAACTCAGTTACTCAGCTACTCAGTTACTCAGGAATTCAGTTACTCAGCTAATCTGCTACTCAGCTACTCAGTTACTCGGTTACTCAGTTACTCAAATGCTCAATTACTCAGTTACTCAGATACTGAGATACTCAGTTACACAGTTACTCAGATGCTCATTTACTCAGATACTCATATACACAATGACTCAACTACTCAGTTAATCAATTACTGAGTTGCTCAGTTACTCTGTTACTCAGTTACTCATACACACAATTACTCCGTTACTCGGTTACTCAGTTACTCAGTTACACAGTTACTCATTTACTCAGTTATTCAGATACTCAGTTACTTAGATACTCAGTTGCTCACTTACTCAGTTACACAGATACTGAGATACTCAGTTACACAGTTACTCAGATGCTCTATTACTCAATTACTCAGTTGCTCAGATACTCAGTTACTCAGTTACTCAGTTATTCAGTTACTCAGGAATTCAGTTACTCAGCTACTCAGCTACTCAGTTACTCAGTTACTCAGGAATTAAGTTACTCAGCTACTCAGTTACTCAGTTACTCAGTTACTCAAATGCTCAATTACTCAGGAACTCAGTTACTCAGCTACTCAGTTACTCAGTTACACAGATACTCAGTTATTCAGTTACACAATTACTCAATTACTCAGTTACTCAAATGCTCAATTACTCTGTTACACAGATACTGAGATACTCAGTTACACAGTCACTCAGATGCTCTATTACTCAGTTACTCAGTTACTCAGATGCTCAATTACTCAGTTACTCAGTTACTCAGTTACTCAGTTACTCAGTTACTCAGTTACTCAGTTACACAGTTACTCGGTTACTCAGTTACTCAGGTAATCAGTTACTCAGTTACTTAGATACTCATTTAATCAGTTCATAAGATACTCAAATACTCAGCTACTCAGTTAATCAGTTACTCAGTTGCTCACTTACTCCGTTACACAATTACTCATACACAGAATTACTCAGTTACTCAGTTATTCAGTTACTCAGGAACTCAGTTACTCAGCTACTCAGTTACTCAGTTAATCAGTTACTCAAATGCTCAATTACTCAGTTACTCAGATACTGAGATACTTAGTTACACAGTTACTCAGATGCTCAATTAGTCAGTTACTCAGTTACGCAGTTACTCAGATACTCAGATACTCAGTTATTCAGTTACTCAGGAACTCAGTTACTCAATTTCACAGTTACTTAGTTACACAGCTGCTCAGTTACTTAGTTACTCAGTTACACAGTTACTCAGTTATTCAGTTACTCAGGAACTCAGTTACTCAATTTCTCAGTTACTTAGGTACACAGCTGCTCAGTTACTTAGTTACTCAGTTACACAGTTACTCAGTTATTCAGTTACACAATTACTCAATTACTCAGTTACTCAAATGCTCAATTACTCTGTTACTCAGATATGAGATACTCAGTTACACAGTTAATCAGATGCTCTATTAGTTAGTTACTCAGTTACTCAGATACTCAGTTACTCAGTTACTCAGGAACTCAGTTACTCAGCTACTCAGTTACTCAGTTAATCAGTTACTCAGTTAATCAGTTACTCAAATGCTCAATTACTCAGTTACACAGATACTGAGATACTCAGTTACACAGTTACTCAGATGCTCTATTACCCAATTACTCAGTTACTCAGTTACTCAGTTATTCAGTTACTCAGGAATTCAGTTACTCAGCTAATCAGCTACTCAGTTACTCAGTTACTCAGTTACTCAAATGCTCAATTACTCTGTTACACAGATACTGAGATACTCAGTTACACAGTTACTCAGATGCTCTATTGCCCAATTACTCAATTACTCAGATACTCAGTTACTCAGTTACTCAGGAATTCAGTTACTCAGCTACTCAGTTACTCAGTTAATCAGTTATTCAGTTACTCAGGAATTCAGTTACTCAGCTACTCAGTTACTCAGTTTATCAGTTACTCAAATGCTCAATTACTCAGTTACACAGATACTGAGATACTCAGTTACACAGTTACTCAGATGCTCTATTATCCAATTACTCAGTTACTCAGTTACTCAGTTATTCAGGTACTGTGGAATTCAGTTTCTCAGCTAATCAGCTACTCAGTTACTCAGTTACTCAGTTACTCAAATCCTCAATTACTCAGTTACTCAGATACTAAGATACTCAGTTACACAGTTACTCAGTTGCTCAATTACTCCGTTACCCATATACACAATGACTCAACTACTCAGTTAATCAGTTACTGAGTTGCTCAGTTACTTTGTTACTCAGTTACTCATACACACAATTACTCCGTTACTCAGTTACTCAGTTACTCAGTTACACAGTTACTCATTTACTCAGTTATTCAGATACTCAGTTACTTAGATACTCAGCTACTCAGTTACTCAGTTACTCAGTTACTTAGTTAGTCAAATGCTCAATTACTCAGAAACTCAGTTACTCAGTTACTCAGTTACTCAGTTACTCAAATCCTCAATTACTCAGTTACTCAGATACTAAGATACTCAGTTACACAGTTACTCAGATGCTCAATTACTCAGTTACCCATGTACACAATGACTCAACTACTCAGTTAATCAATTACTGAGTTGCTCAGTTACTTTGTTACTCAGTTACTCATACACACAATTACTCCGTCACTCAGTTACTCAGTTACTCAGTGACACAGTTACTCATTTACTCAGTTATTCATATACTCAGTTACTTAGATACTCAGTTACTCTGTTACTCAGTTACTCAGTTGCTCACTTACTCAGTTACACAATTACTCAATTACTCAGTTACTCAAATGCTCAATTACTCTGTTACTCAGATATGAGATACTCAGTTACACAGTTACTCATATGCTCAATTAGTCAGTTACTCAGTTACGCAGTTACTCAGTTATTCAGTTACACAATTACTCAATTACTCAGTTACTCAAATGCTCAATTACTCTGTTACTCAGATATGAGATACTCAGTTACACAGTTACTCAGATGCTCTATTAGTTAGTTACTCAGTTACTCAGATACTCAGTTACTCAGTTACTCAGGAACTCAGTTACTCAGCTACTCAGTTACTCAATTACTCAGTTACTCAAATGCTCAATTACTCTGTTACTCAGATATGAGATACTCAGTTACACAGTTACTCAGATGCTCTATTAGTTAGTTACTCAGTTACTCAGATACTCAGTTACTCAGTTACTCAGGAACTCAGTTACTCAGCTACTCAGTTACTCAGTTATTCAGGAATTCAGTTACTCAGCTACTCAGCTACTCAGTTACTCAAATGCTCAATTACTCAGTTACTCAGATACTGAGATACTTAGTTACACAGTTACTCAGATGCTCAATTAGTCAGTTACTCAGTTACGCAGTTACTCAGATACTCAGATACTCAGTTATTCAGTTACTCAGGAACTCAGTTACTCAATTTCACAGTTACTTAGTTACACAGCTGCTCAGTTACTTAGTTACTCAGTTACACAGTTACTCAGTTATTCAGTTACTCAGGAACTCAGTTACTCAATTTCTCAGTTACTTAGGTACACAGCTGCTCAGTTACTTAGTTACTCAGTTACACAGTTACTCAGTTATTCAGTTACACAATTACTCAATTACTCAGTTACTCAAATGCTCAATTACTCTGTTACTCAGATATGAGATACTCAGTTACACAGTTACTCAGATGCTCTATTAGTTAGTTACTCAGTTACTCAGATACTCAGTTACTCAGTTACTCAGGAACTCAGTTACTCAGCTACTCAGTTACTCAGTTAATCAGTTACTCAAATGCTCAATTACTCAGTTACACTGATACTGAGATACTCAGTTACACAGTTACTCACATGCTCTATTACTCAATTACTCAGTTACTCAGATACTCAGTTACTCAGTTACTCAGTTACTCAGTTACTCAGTTATTCAGGAATTCAGTTACTCAGCTACTCAGCTACTCAGTTACTCAAATGCTCAATTACTCAGTTACTCAGATACTGAGATACTTAGTTACACAGTTACTCAGATGCTCAATTAGTCAGTTACTCAGTTACGCAGTTACTCAGTTATTCAGTTACACAATTACTCAATTACTCAGTTACTCAAATGCTCAATTACTCTGTTACTCAGATATGAGATACTCAGTTACACAGTTACTCAGATGCTCTATTAGTTAGTTACTCAGTTACTCAGATACTCAGTTACTCAGTTACTCAGGAACTCAGTTACTCAGCTACTCAGTTACTCAGTTAATCAGTTACTCAAATGCTCAATTACTCAGTTACACTGATACTGAGATACTCAGTTACACAGTTACTCACATGCTCTATTACTCAATTACTCAGTTACTCAGATACTCAGTTACTCAGTTACTCAGTTACTCAGTTACTCAGTTATTCAGGAATTCAGTTACTCAGCTACTCAGCTACTCAGTTACTCAAATGCTCAATTACTCAGTTACTCAGATACTGAGATACTTAGTTACACAGTTACTCAGATGCTCAATTAGTCAGTTACTCAGTTACGCAGTTACTCAGATACTCAGATACTCAGTTATTCAGTTACTCAGGAACTCAGTTACTCAATTTCACAGTTACTTAGTTACACAGCTGCTCAGTTACTTAGTTACTCAGTTACACAGTTACTCAGTTATTCAGTTACTCAGGAACTCAGTTACTCAATTTCTCAGTTACTTAGGTACACAGCTGCTCAGTTACTTAGTTACTCAGTTACACAGTTACTCAGTTATTCAGTTACACAATTACTCAATTACTCAGTTACTCAAATGCTCAATTACTCTGTTACTCAGATATGAGATACTCAGTTACACAGTTAATCAGATGCTCTATTAGTTAGTTACTCAGTTACTCAGATACTCAGTTACTCAGTTACTCAGGAACTCAGTTACTCAGCTACTCAGTTACTCAGTTAATCAGTTACTCAGTTAATCAGTTACTCAAATGCTCAATTACTCAGTTACACAGATACTGAGATACTCAGTTACACAGTTACTCAGATGCTCTATTACCCAATTACTCAGTTACTCAGTTACTCAGTTATTCAGTTACTCAGGAATTCAGTTACTCAGCTAATCAGCTACTCAGTTACTCAGTTACTCAGTTACTCAAATCCTCAATTACTCAGTTACTCAGATACTGAGATACTCAGTTACACAGTTACTCAGATGCTCAATTACTCAGTTACCCATATACACAATGACTCAACTACTCAGTTAATCAATTACTGAGTTGCTCAGTTACTTTGTTACTCAGTTACTCATACACACAATTACTCCGTCACTCAGTTACTCAGTTACTCAGTGACACAGTTACTCATTCACTCAGTTATTCATATACTCAGTTACTTAGATACTCAGTTACTCTGTTACTCAGTTGTTCAATTACTCCGTTACCCATATACACAATGACTCAACTACTCAGTTAATCAGTTACTGAGTTGCTCAGTTACTTTGTTACTCAGTTACTCATACACACAATTACTCCGTTACTCAGTTACTCAGTTACTCAGTTACACAGTTACTCATTTACTCAGTTATTCAGATACTCAGTTACTTAGATACTCAGCTACTCAGTTACTCAGTTACTCAGTTACTTAGTTACTCAAATGCTCAATTACTCAGAAACTCAGTTACTCAGTTACTCAATTACTCAGTTACTCAAATCCTCAATTACTCAGTTACTCAGATACTAAGATACTCAGTTACACAGTTACTCAGATGCTCAATTACTCAGTTACCCATATACACAATGACTCAACTACTCAGTTAATCAATTACTGAGTTGCTCAGTTACTTTGTTACTCAGTTACTCATACACACAATTACTCCGTCACTCAGTTACTCAGTTACTCAGTGACACAGTTACTCATTTACTCAGTTATTCATATACTCAGTTACTTAGATACTCAGTTACTCTGTTACTCAGTTACTCAGTTGCTCACTTACTCAGTTACACAATTACTCAATTACTCAGTTACTCAAATGCTCAATTAATCTGTTACTCAGATATGAGATACTCAGTTACACAGTTACTCATATGCTCAATTAGTCAGTTACTCAGTTACGCAGTTACTCAGTTATTCAGTTACACAATTACTCAATTACTCAGTTACTCAAATGCTCAATTACTCTGTTACTCAGATATGAGATACTCAGTTACACAGTTACTCAGATGCTCTATTAGTTAGTTACTCAGTTACTCAGATACTCAGTTACTCAGTTACTCAGGAACTCAGTTACTCAGCTACTCAGTTACTCAATTACTCAGTTACTCAAATGCTCAATTACTCTGTTACTCAGATATGAGATACTCAGTTACACAGTTAATCAGATGCTCTATTAGTTAGTTACTCAGTTACTCAGATACTCAGTTACTCAGTTACTCAGGAACTCAGTTACTCAGCTACTCAGTTACTCAGTTAATCAGTTACTCAGTTAATCAGTTACTCAGTTAATCAGTTACTCAAATGCTCAATTACTCAGTTACACAGATACTGAGATACTCAGTTACACAGTTACTCAGATGCTCTATTACCCAATTACTCAGTTACTCAGTTACTCAGTTATTCAGTTACTCAGGAATTCAGTTACTCAGCTAATCAGCTACTCAGTTACTCAGTTACTCAGTTACTCAAATCCTCAATTACTCAGTTACTCAGATACTGAGATACTCAGTTACACAGTTACTCAGATGCTCAATTACTCAGTTACCCATATACACAATGACTCAACTACTCAGTTAATCAATTACTGAGTTGCTCAGTTACTTTGTTACTCAGTTACTCATACACACAATTACTCCGTCACTCAGTTACTCAGTTACTCAGTGACACAGTTACTCATTCACTCAGTTATTCATATACTCAGTTACTTAGATACTCAGTTACTCTGTTACTCAGTTACTCAGTTGCTCACTTACTCAGTTACACAGATACTGAGATACTCAGTTACACAGTTACTCAGATGCTCTATTACTCAATTACACAGTTGCTCAGATACTCAGTTACTCAGTTACTCAGTTATTCAGTTTCTCAGCTACTCAGTTACTCAGTTACTCAGTTATTCAGTTACTCAGTTGCTCACTTACTCTGTTACACAATCACTCATACACATAATTACTCAGTTACTCAGTTACTCAGTTACTCAGTTGCTCACTTACTCAGTTACACAGATACTGAGATACTCAGTTACACAGTTACTCAGATGCTCTTTTACTCAATTACTCAGTTACTCAGATAATCAGTTACTCAGTTATTCAGTTACTCAAATGCTCAGTTACTCAGTTACTCAGATACTGAGATACTCAGTTACACTGTTACTCAGATGCTCAATTAGTCAGTTACTCAGTTACGCAGTTACTCAGTTACTCAGTTACTCAAATGCTCAATTACTCAGTTACTCAGATACTGAGATACTCAGTTACACAGTTACTCAGATGCTCAATTACTCAGTTACTCAGTTACTCAGATACTCAGATACTCAGTTACTCAGTAATTCAGTTACTCAGTTACTCAGTTACTCAGTTACTCAGTTACTCAGTTACTCAGTTACTCAGTTACACAGTTGCTCAGATGCTCTATTACTCAATTACTCAGTTACTCAGATACTCAGTTACTCAGTTACTCAGTTACCCAGTTATTCAGGAATTCAGTTACTCAGCTACTCAGCTACTCAGTTACTCAAATGCTCAATTACTCAGTTACTCAGATACTGAGATACTCAGTTAGACAGTTACTCAGATGCTCAATTAGTCAGTTACTCAGTTACGCAGTTACTCAGTTATTCAGTTACACAATTACTCAATTACTCAGTTACTCAAATGCTCAATTACTCTGTTACTCAGATATGAGATACTCAGTTACACAGTTACTCAGATGCTCTATTAGTTAGTTACTCAGTTACTCAGATACTCAGTTACTCAGGAATTCAGTTACTCAGCTAATCTGCTACTCAGTTACTCAGTTACTCAAATGCTCAATTACTCAGTTACACTGATACTGAGATACTCAGTTACACAGTTACTCACATGCTCTATTACTCAATTACTCAGTTACTCAGATACTCAGTTACTCAGGAATTCAGTTACTCAGCTAATCTGCTACTCAGGAACTCAGTTACTCAATTTCACAGTTACTTAGTTACACAGCTGCTCAGTTACTTAGTTACTCAGTTACACAGTTACTCAGTTATTCAGTTACTCAGGAACTCAGTTACTCAATTTCTCAGTTACTTAGGTACACAGCTGCTCAGTTACTTAGTTACTCAGTTACACATTTACTCAGTTATTCAGTTACACAATTACTCAATTACTCAGTTACTCAAATGCTCAATTACTCTGTTACTCAGATATGAGATACTCAGTTACACAGTTAATCAGATGCTCTATTAGTTAGTTACTCAGTTACTCAGATACTCAGTTACTCAGTTACTCAGGAACTCAGTTACTCAGCTACTCAGTTACTCAGTTAATCAGTTACTCAGTTAATCAGTTACTCAGTTAATCAGTTACTCAGTTAATCAGTTACTCAAATGCTCAATTACTCAGTTACACAGATACTGAGATACTCAGTTACACAGTTACTCAGATGCTCTATTACCCAATTACTCAGTTACTCAGTTACTCAGTTATTCAGTTACTCAGGAATTCAGTTACTCAGCTAATCAGCTACTCAGTTACTCAGTTACTCAGTTACTCAAATCCTCAATTACTCAGTTACTCAGATACTGAGATACTCAGTTACACAGTTACTCAGATGCTCAATTACTCAGTTACCCATATACACAATGACTCAACTACTCAGTTAATCAGTTACTGAGTTGCTCAGTTACTTTGTTACTCAGTTACTCATACACACAATTACTCCGTTACTCAGTTAATCAGTTACACAGTTACTCATTTACTCAGTTATTCAGATACTCAGTTACTTAGATACTCAGTTACTCTGTTACTCAGTTACTCAGTTGCTCACTTACTCAGTTACACAGATACTGAGATACTCAGTTACACAGTTACTCAGATGCTCAATTACTCAGTTACTCAGTTACTCAGATACTCAGATACTCAGTTACTCAGTAATTCAGTTACTCAGTTACTCAGTTACTCAGTTACTCAGTTACTCAGTTACTCAGTTACACAGTTGCTCAGATGCTCTATTACTCAATTACTCAGTTACTCAGATACTCAGTTACTCAGTTACTCAGTTACCCAGTTATTCAGGAATTCAGTTACTCAGCTACTCAGCTACTCAGTTACTCAAATGCTCAATTACTCAGTTACTCAGATACTGAGATACTCAGTTAGACAGTTACTCAGATGCTCAATTAGTCAGTTACTCAGTTACGCAGTTACTCAGTTATTCAGTTACACAATTACTGAATTACTCAGTTACTCAAATGCTCAATTACTCTGTTACTCAGATATGAGATACTCAGTTACACAGTTACTCAGATGCTCTATTAGTTAGTTACTCAGTTACTCAGATACTCAGTTACTCAGGAATTCAGTTACTCAGCTAATCTGCTACTCAGTTACTCAGTTACTCAAATGCTCAATTACTCAGTTACACTGATACTGAGATACTCAGTTACACAGTTACTCACATGCTCTATTACTCAATTACTCAGTTACTCAGATACTCAGTTACTCAGGAATTCAGTTACTCAGCTAATCTGCTACTCAGGAACTCAGTTACTCAATTTCACAGTTACTTAGTTACACAGCTGCTCAGTTACTTAGTTACTCAGTTACACAGTTACTCAGTTATTCAGTTACTCAGGAACTCAGTTACTCAATTTCTCAGTTACTTAGGTACACAGCTGCTCAGTTACTTAGTTACTCAGTTACACATTTACTCAGTTATTCAGTTATACAATTACTCAATTACTCAGTTACTCAAATGCTCAATTACTCTGTTACTCAGATATGAGATACTCAGTTACACAGTTAATCAGATGCTCTATTAGTTAGTTACTCAGTTACTCAGATACTCAGTTACTCAGTTACTCAGGAACTCAGTTACTCAGCTACTCAGTTACTCAGTTAATCAGTTACTCAGTTAATCAGTTACTCAGTTAATCAGTTACTCAGTTAATCAGTTACTCAGTTAATCAGTTACTCAAATGCTCAATTACTCAGTTACACAGATACTGAGATACTCAGTTACACAGTTACTCAGATGCTCTATTACCCAATTACTCAGTTACTCAGTTACTCAGTTATTCAGTTACTCAGGAATTCAGTTACTCAGCTAATCAGCTACTCAGTTACTCAGTTACTCAGTTACTCAAATCCTCAATTACTCAGTTACTCAGATACTGAGATACTCAGTTACACAGTTACTCAGATGCTCAATTACTCAGTTACCCATATACACAATGACTCAACTACTCAGTTAATCAGTTACTGAGTTGCTCAGTTACTTTGTTACTCAGTTACTCATACACACAATTACTCCGTTACTCAGTTAATCAGTTACACAGTTACTCATTTACTCAGTTATTCAGATACTCAGTTACTTAGATACTCAGTTACTCTGTTACTCAGTTACTCAGTTGCTCACTTACTCAGTTACACAGATACTGAGATACTCAGTTACACAGTTACTCAGATGCTCTATTACTCAATTACTCAGTTGCTCAGATACTCAGTTACTCAGTTACTCAGTTATTCAGTTACTCAGGAATTCAGTTACTCAGCTACTCAGCTACTCAGTTACTCAGTTACTCAGTTACTCAGTTACTCAGTTACTCAAATGCTCAATTACTCAGGATCTCAGTTACTCAGCTACTCAGTTACTCAGGAATTCAGTTACTCAGCTAATCTGCTACTCAGCTACTCAGTTACTCGGTTACTCAGTTACTCAGTTACTCAGTTATTCAGGAATTCAGTTACTCAGCTACTCAGCTACTCAGTTACTCAAATGCTCAATTACTCAGTTACTCAGATACTGAGATACTTAGTTACACAGTTACTCAGATGCTCAATTAGTCAGTTACTCAGTTACGCAGTTACTCAGATACTCAGATACTCAGTTATTCAGTTACTCAGGAACTCAGTTACTCAATTTCACAGTTACTTAGTTACACAGCTGCTCAGTTACTTAGTTACTCAGTTACACAGTTACTCAGTTATTCAGTTACTCAGGAACTCAGTTACACAATTTCTCAGTTACTTAGGTACACAGCTGCTCAGTTACTTAGTTACTCAGTTACACAGTTACTCAGTTATTCAGTTACACAATTACTCAATTACTCAGTTACTCAAATGCTCAATTACTCTGTTACTCAGATATGAGATACTCAGTTACACAGTTAATCAGATGCTCTATTAGTTAGTTACTCAGTTACTCAGATACTCAGTTACTCAGTTACTCAGGAACTCAGTTACTCAGCTACTCAGTTACTCAGTTAATCAGTTACTCAGTTAATCAGTTACTCAGTTAATCAGTTACTCAAATGCTCAATTACTCAGTTACACAGATACTGAGATACTCAGTTACACAGTTACTCAGATGCTCTATTACCCAATTACTCAGTTACTCAGTTACTCAGTTATTCAGTTACTCAGGAATTCAGTTACTCAGCTAATCAGCTACTCAGTTACTCAGTTACTCAGTTACTCAAATCCTCAATTACTCAGTTACTCAGATACTGAGATACTCAGTTACACAGTTACTCAGATGCTCAATTACTCAGTTACCCATATACACAATGACTCAACTACTCAGTTAATCAATTACTGAGTTGCTCAGTTACTTTGTTACTCAGTTACTCATACACACAATTACTCCGTCACTCAGTTACTCAGTTACTCAGTGACACAGTTACTCATTCACTCAGTTATTCATATACTCAGTTACTTAGATACTCAGTTACTCTGTTACTCAGTTGCTCAATTACTCCGTTACCCATATACACAATGACTCAACTACTCAGTTAATCAGTTACTGAGTTGCTCAGTTACTTTGTTACTCAGTTACTCATACACACAATTACTCCGTTACTCAGTTACTCAGTTACTCAGTTACACAGTTACTCATTTACTCAGTTATTCAGATACTCAGTTACTTAGATACTCAGCTACTCAGTTACTCAGTTACTCAGTTACTTAGTTACTCAAATGCTCAATTACTCAGAAACTCAGTTACTCAGTTACTCAATTACTCAGTTACTCAAATCCTCAATTACTCAGTTACTCAGATACTAAGATACTCAGTTACACAGTTACTCAGATGCTCAATTACTCAGTTACCCATATACACAATGACTCAACTACTCAGTTAATCAATTACTGAGTTGCTCAGTTACTTTGTTACTCAGTTACTCATACACACAATTACTCCGTCACTCAGTTACTCAGTTACTCAGTGACACAGTTACTCATTTACTCAGTTATTCATATACTCAGTTACTTAGATACTCAGTTACTCTGTTACTCAGTTACTCAGTTGCTCACTTACTCAGTTACACAATTACTCAATTACTCAGTTACTCAAATGCTCAATTAATCTGTTACTCAGATATGAGATACTCAGTTACACAGTTACTCATATGCTCAATTAGTCAGTTACTCAGTTACGCAGTTACTCAGTTATTCAGTTACACAATTACTCAATTACTCAGTTACTCAAATGCTCAATTACTCTGTTACTCAGATATGAGATACTCAGTTACACAGTTACTCAGATGCTCTATTAGTTAGTTACTCAGTTACTCAGATACTCAGTTACTCAGTTACTCAGGAACTCAGTTACTCAGCTACTCAGTTACTCAATTACTCAGTTACTCAAATGCTCAATTACTCTGTTACTCAGATATGAGATACTCAGTTACACAGTTACTCAGATGCTCTATTAGTTAGTTACTCAGTTACTCAGATACTCAGTTACTCAGTTACTCAGGAACTCAGTTACTCAGCTACTCAGTTACTCAGTTATTCAGGAATTCAGTTACTCAGCTACTCAGCTACTCAGTTACTCAAATGCTCAATTACTCAGTTACTCAGATACTGAGATACTTAGTTACACAGTTACTCAGATGCTCAATTAGTCAGTTACTCAGTTACGCAGTTACTCAGATACTCAGATACTCAGTTATTCAGTTACTCAGGAACTCAGTTACTCAATTTCACAGTTACTTAGTTACACAGCTGCTCAGTTACTTAGTTACTCAGTTACACAGTTACTCAGTTATTCAGTTACTCAGGAACTCAGTTACTCAATTTCTCAGTTACTTAGGTACACAGCTGCTCAGTTACTTAGTTACTCAGTTACACAGTTACTCAGTTATTCAATTACACAATTACTCAATTACTCAGTTACTCAAATGCTCAATTACTCTGTTACTCAGATATGAGATACTCAGTTACACAGTTACTCAGATGCTCTATTAGTTAGTTACTCAGTTACTCAGATACTCAGTTACTCAGTTACTCAGGAACTCAGTTACTCAGCTACTCAGTTACTCAGTTAATCAGTTACTCAAATGCTCAATTACTCAGTTACACTGATACTGAGATACTCAGTTACACAGTTACTCACATGCTCTATTACTCAATTACTCAGTTACTCAGATACTCAGTTACTCAGTTACTCAGTTACTCAGTTACTCAGTTATTCAGGAATTCAGTTACTCAGCTACTCAGCTACTCAGTTACTCAAATGCTCAATTACTCAGTTACTCAGATACTGAGATACTTAGTTACACAGTTACTCAGATGCTCAATTAGTCAGTTACTCAGTTACGCAGTTACTCAGTTATTCAGTTACACAATTACTCAATTACTCAGTTACTCAAATGCTCAATTACTCTGTTACTCAGATATGAGATACTCAGTTACACAGTTACTCAGATGCTCTATTAGTTAGTTACTCAGTTACTCAGATACTCAGTTACTCAGTTACTCAGGAACTCAGTTACTCAGCTACTCAGTTACTCAGTTAATCAGTTACTCAAATGCTCAATTACTCAGTTACACTGATACTGAGATACTCAGTTACACAGTTACTCACATGCTCTATTACTCAATTACTCAGTTACTCAGATACTCAGATACTCAGTTACTCAGTTACTCAGTTACTCAGTTACTCAGTTATTCAGGAATTCAGTTACTCAGCTACTCAGCTACTCAGTTACTCAAATGCTCAATTACTCAGTTACTCAGATACTGAGATACTTAGTTACACAGTTACTCAGATGCTCAATTAGTCAGTTACTCAGTTACGCAGTTACTCAGATACTCAGATACTCAGTTATTCAGTTACTCAGGAACTCAGTTACTCAATTTCACAGTTACTTAGTTACACAGCTGCTCAGTTACTTAGTTACTCAGTTACACAGTTACTCAGTTATTCAGTTACACAATTACTCAATTACTCAGTTACTCAAATGCTCAATTACTCTGTTACTCAGATATGAGATACTCAGTTACACAGTTAATCAGATGCTCTATTAGTTAGTTACTCAGTTACTCAGATACTCAGTTACTCAGTTACTCAGGAACTCAGTTACTCAGCTACTCAGTTACTCAGTTAATCAGTTACTCAGTTAATCAGTTACTCAGTTAATCAGTTACTCAAATGCTCAATTACTCAGTTACACAGATACTGAGATACTCAGTTACACAGTTACTCAGATGCTCTATTACCCAATTACTCAGTTACTCAGTTACTCAGTTATTCAGTTACTCAGGAATTCAGTTACTCAGCTAATCAGCTACTCAGTTACTCAGTTACTCAGTTACTCAAATCCTCAATTACTCAGTTACTCAGATACTGAGATACTCAGTTACACAGTTACTCAGATGCTCAATTACTCAGTTACCCATATACACAATGACTCAACTACTCAGTTAATCAATTACTGAGTTGCTCAGTTACTTTGTTACTCAGTTACTCATACACACAATTACTCCGTCACTCAGTTACTCAGTTACTCAGTGACACAGTTACTCATTCACTCAGTTATTCATATACTCAGTTACTTAGATACTCAGTTACTCTGTTACTCAGTTACTCAGTTGCTCACTTACTCAGTTACACAGATACTGAGATACTCAGTTACACAGTTACTCAGATGCTCTATTACTCAATTACTCAGTTGCTCAGATACTCAGTTACTCAGTTACTCAGTTATTCAGTTTCTCAGCTACTCAGTTACTCAGTTACTCAGTTATTCAGTTACTCAGTTGCTCACTTACTCTGTTACACAATCACTCATACACATAATTACTCAGTTACTCAGTTACTCAGTTACTCAGTTGCTCACTTACTCAGTTACACAGATACTGAGATACTCAGTTACACAGTTACTCAGATGCTCTTTTACTCAATTACTCAGTTACTCAGATACTCAGTTACTCAGTTATTCAGTTACTCAAATGCTCAGTTACTCAGTTACTCAGATACTGAGATACTCAGTTACACTGTTACTCAGATGCTCAATTAGTCAGTTACTCAGTTACGCAGTTACTCAGTTACTCAGTTACTCAAATGCTCAATTACTCAGTTACTCAGATACTGAGATACTCAGTTACACAGTTACTCAGATGCTCAATTACTCAGTTACTCAGTTACTCAGATACTCAGATACTCAGTTACTCAGTAATTCAGTTACTCAGTTACTCAGTTACTCAGTTACTCAGTTACTCAGTTACACAGTTGCTCAGATGCTCTATTACTCAATTACTCAGTTACTCAGATACTCAGTTACTCAGTTACTCAGTTACCCAGTTACTCAGGAACTCAGTTACTCAGCTACTCAGTTACTCAGTTAATCAGTTACTCAGTTAATCAGTTACTCAGTTAATCAGTTACTCAAATGCTCAATTACTCAGTTACACAGATACTGAGATACTCAGTTACACAGTTACTCAGATGCTCTATTACCCAATTACTCAGTTACTCAGTTACTCAGTTATTCAGTTACTCAGGAATTCAGTTACTCAGCTAATCAGCTACTCAGTTACTCAGTTACTCAGTTACTCAAATCCTCAATTACTCAGTTACTCAGATACTGAGATACTCAGTTACACAGTTACTCAGATGCTCAATTACTCAGTTACCCATATACACAATGACTCAACTACTCAGTTAATCAATTACTGAGTTGCTCAGTTACTTTGTTACTCAGTTACTCATACACACAATTACTCCGTCACTCAGTTACTCAGTTACTCAGTGACACAGTTACTCATTCACTCAGTTATTCATATACTCAGTTACTTAGATACTCAGTTACTCTGTTACTCAGTTGCTCAATTACTCCGTTACCCATATACACAATGACTCAACTACTCAGTTAATCAGTTACTGAGTTGCTCAGTTACTTTGTTACTCAGTTACTCATACACACAATTACTCCGTTACTCAGTTACTCAGTTACTCAGTTACACAGTTACTCATTTACTCAGTTATTCAGATACTCAGTTACTTAGATACTCAGCTACTCAGTTACTCAGTTACTCAGTTACTTAGTTACTCAAATGCTCAATTACTCAGAAACTCAGTTACTCAGTTACTCAGTTACTCAGTTACTCAAATCCTCAATTACTCAGTTACTCAGATACTAAGATACTCAGTTACACAGTTACTCAGATGCTCAATTACTCAGTTACCCATATACACAATGACTCAACTACTCAGTTAATCAATTACTGAGTTGCTCAGTTACTTTGTTACTCAGTTACTCATACACACAATTACTCCGTCACTCAGTTACTCAGTTACTCAGTGACACAGTTACTCATTTACTCAGTTATTCATATACTCAGTTACTTAGATACTCAGTTACTCTGTTACTCAGTTACTCAGTTGCTCACTTACTCAGTTACACAATTACTCAATTACTCAGTTACTCAAATGCTCAATTACTCTGTTACTCAGATATGAGATACTCAGTTACACAGTTACTCATATGCTCAATTAGTCAGTTACTCAGTTACGCAGTTACTCAGTTATTCAGTTACACAATTACTCAATTACTCAGTTACTCAAATGCTCAATTACTCTGTTACTCAGATATGAGATACTCAGTTACACAGTTACTCAGATGCTCTATTAGTTAGTTACTCAGTTACTCAGATACTCAGTTACTCAGTTACTCAGGAACTCAGTTACTCAGCTACTCAGTTACTCAATTACTCAGTTACTCAAATGCTCAATTACTCTGTTACTCAGATATGAGATACTCAGTTACACAGTTACTCAGATGCTCTATTAGTTAGTTACTCAGTTACTCAGATACTCAGTTACTCAGTTACTCAGGAACTCAGTTACTCAGCTACTCAGTTACTCAGTTATTCAGGAATTCAGTTACTCAGCTACTCAGCTACTCAGTTACTCAAATGCTCAATTACTCAGTTACTCAGATACTGAGATACTTAGTTACACAGTTACTCAGATGCTCAATTAGTCAGTTACTCAGTTACGCAGTTACTCAGATACTCAGATACTCAGTTATTCAGTTACTCAGGAACTCAGTTACTCAATTTCACAGTTACTTAGTTACACAGCTGCTCAGTTACTTAGTTACTCAGTTACACAGTTACTCAGTTATTCAGTTACTCAGGAACTCAGTTACTCAATTTCTCAGTTACTTAGGTACACAGCTGCTCAGTTACTTAGTTACTCAGTTACACAGTTACTCAGTTATTCAATTACACAATTACTCAATTACTCAGTTACTCAAATGCTCAATTACTCTGTTACTCAGATATGAGATACTCAGTTACACAGTTACTCAGATGCTCTATTAGTTAGTTACTCAGTTACTCAGATACTCAGTTACTCAGTTACTCAGGAACTCAGTTACTCAGCTACTCAGTTACTCAGTTAATCAGTTACTCAAATGCTCAATTACTCAGTTACACTGATACTGAGATACTCAGTTACACAGTTACTCACATGCTCTATTACTCAATTACTCAGTTACTCAGATACTCAGTTACTCAGTTACTCAGTTACTCAGTTACTCAGTTATTCAGGAATTCAGTTACTCAGCTACTCAGCTACTCAGTTACTCAAATGCTCAATTACTCAGTTACTCAGATACTGAGATACTTAGTTACACAGTTACTCAGATGCTCAATTAGTCAGTTACTCAGTTACGCAGTTACTCAGTTATTCAGTTACACAATTACTCAATTACTCAGTTACTCAAATGCTCAATTACTCTGTTACTCAGATATGAGATACTCAGTTACACAGTTACTCAGATGCTCTATTAGTTAGTTACTCAGTTACTCAGATACTCAGTTACTCAGTTACTCAGGAACTCAGTTACTCAGCTACTCAGTTACTCAGTTAATCAGTTACTCAAATGCTCAATTACTCAGTTACACTGATACTGAGATACTCAGTTACACAGTTACTCACATGCTCTATTACTCAATTACTCAGTTACTCAGATACTCAGTTACTCAGTTACTCAGTTACTCAGTTACTCAGTTATTCAGGAATTCAGTTACTCAGCTACTCAGCTACTCAGTTACTCAAATGCTCAATTACTCAGTTACTCAGATACTGAGATACTTAGTTACACAGTTACTCAGATGCTCAATTAGTCAGTTACTCAGTTACGCAGTTACTCAGATACTCAGATACTCAGTTATTCAGTTACTCAGGAACTCAGTTACTCAATTTCACAGTTACTTAGTTACACAGCTGCTCAGTTACTTAGTTACTCAGTTACACAGTTACTCAGTTATTCAGTTACTCAGGAACTCAGTTACTCAATTTCTCAGTTACTTAGGTACACAGCTGCTCAGTTACTTAGTTACTCAGTTACACAGTTACTCAGTTATTCAGTTACACAATTACTCAATTACTCAGTTACTCAAATGCTCAATTACTCTGTTACTCAGATATGAGATACTCAGTTACACAGTTAATCAGATGCTCTATTAGTTAGTTACTCAGTTACTCAGATACTCAGTTACTCAGTTACTCAGGAACTCAGTTACTCAGCTACTCAGTTACTCAGTTAATCAGTTACTCAGTTAATCAGTTACTCAGTTAATCAGTTACTCAAATGCTCAATTACTCAGTTACACAGATACTGAGATACTCAGTTACACAGTTACTCAGATGCTCTATTACCCAATTACTCAGTTACTCAGTTACTCAGTTATTCAGTTACTCAGGAATTCAGTTACTCAGCTAATCAGCTACTCAGTTACTCAGTTACTCAGTTACTCAAATCCTCAATTACTCAGTTACTCAGATACTGAGATACTCAGTTACACAGTTACTCAGATGCTCAATTACTCAGTTACCCATATACACAATGACTCAACTACTCAGTTAATCAATTACTGAGTTGCTCAGTTACTTTGTTACTCAGTTACTCATACACACAATTACTCCGTCACTCAGTTACTCAGTTACTCAGTGACACAGTTACTCATTCACTCAGTTATTCATATACTCAGTTACTTAGATACTCAGTTACTCTGTTACTCAGTTACTCAGTTGCTCACTTACTCAGTTACACAGATACTGAGATACTCAGTTACACAGTTACTCAGATGCTCTATTACTCAATTACTCAGTTGCTCAGATACTCAGTTACTCGGTTACTCAGTTATTCAGTTTCTCAGCTACTCAGTTACTCAGTTACTCAGTTATTCAGTTACTCAGTTGCTCACTTACTCTGTTACACAATCACTCATACACATAATTACTCAGTTACTCAGTTACTCAGTTACTCAGTTGCTCACTTACTCAGTTACACAGATACTGAGATACTCAGTTACACAGTTACTCAGATGCTCTTTTACTCAATTACTCAGTTACTCAGATACTCAGTTACTCAGTTATTCAGTTACTCAAATGCTCATTTACTCAGTTACTCAGATACTGAGATACTCAGTTACACTGTTACTCAGATGCTCAATTAGTCAGTTACTCAGTTACGCAGTTACTCAGTTACTCAGTTACTCAAATGCTCAATTACTCAGTTACTCAGATACTGAGATACTCAGTTACACAGTTACTCAGATGCTCAATTACTCAGTTACTCAGTTACTCAGATACTCAGATACTCAGTTACTCAGTAATTCAGTTACTCAGTTACTCAGTTACTCAGTTACTCAGTTACTCAGTTACACAGTTGCTCAGATGCTCTATTACTCAATTACTCAGTTACTCAGATACTCAGTTACTCAGTTACTCAGTTACCCAGTTACTCAGGAACTCAGTTACTCAGCTACTCAGTTACTCAGTTAATCAGTTACTCAGTTAATCAGTTACTCAGTTAATCAGTTACTCAAATGCTCAATTACTCAGTTACACAGATACTGAGATACTCAGTTACACAGTTACTCAGATGCTCTATTACCCAATTACTCAGTTACTCAGTTACTCAGTTATTCAGTTACTCAGGAATTCAGTTACTCAGCTAATCAGCTACTCAGTTACTCAGTTACTCAGTTACTCAAATCCTCAATTACTCAGTTACTCAGATACTGAGATACTCAGTTACACAGTTACTCAGATGCTCAATTACTCAGTTACCCATATACACAATGACTCAACTACTCAGTTAATCAATTACTGAGTTGCTCAGTTACTTTGTTACTCAGTTACTCATACACACAATTACTCCGTCACTCAGTTACTCAGTTACTCAGTGACACAGTTACTCATTCACTCAGTTATTCATATACTCAGTTACTTAGATACTCAGTTACTCTGTTACTCAGTTGCTCAATTACTCCGTTACCCATATACACAATGACTCAACTACTCAGTTAATCAGTTACTGAGTTGCTCAGTTACTTTGTTACTCAGTTACTCATACACACAATTACTCCGTTACTCAGTTACTCAGTTACTCAGTTACACAGTTACTCATTTACTCAGTTATTCAGATACTCAGTTACTTAGATACTCAGCTACTCAGTTACTCAGTTACTCAGTTACTTAGTTACTCAAATGCTCAATTACTCAGAAACTCAGTTACTCAGTTACTCAGTTACTCAGTTACTCAAATCCTCAATTACTCAGTTACTCAGATACTAAGATACTCAGTTACACAGTTACTCAGATGCTCAATTACTCAGTTACCCATATACACAATGACTCAACTACTCAGTTAATCAATTACTGAGTTGCTCAGTTACTTTGTTACTCAGTTACTCATACACACAATTACTCCGTCACTCAGTTACTCAGTTACTCAGTGACACAGTTACTCATTTACTCAGTTATTCATATACTCAGTTACTTAGATACTCAGTTACTCTGTTACTCAGTTACTCAGTTGCTCACTTACTCAGTTACACAATTACTCAATTACTCAGTTACTCAAATGCTCAAATACTCTGTTACTCAGATATGAGATACTCAGTTACACAGTTACTCATATGCTCAATTAGTCAGTTACTCAGTTACGCAGTTACTCAGTTATTCAGTTACACAATTACTCAATTACTCAGTTACTCAAATGCTCAATTACTCTGTTACTCAGATATGAGATACTCAGTTACACAGTTACTCAGATGCTCTATTAGTTAGTTACTCAGTTACTCAGATACTCAGTTACTCAGTTACTCAGGAACTCAGTTACTCAGCTACTCAGTTACTCAATTACTCAGTTACTCAAATGCTCAATTACTCTGTTACTCAGATATGAGATACTCAGTTACACAGTTACTCAGATGCTCTATTAGTTAGTTACTCAGTTACTCAGATACTCAGTTACTCAGTTACTCAGGAACTCAGTTACTCAGCTACTCAGTTACTCAGTTATTCAGGAATTCAGTTACTCAGCTACTCAGCTACTCAGTTACTCAAATGCTCAATTACTCAGTTACTCAGATACTGAGATACTTAGTTACACAGTTACTCAGATGCTCAATTAGTCAGTTACTCAGTTACGCAGTTACTCAGATACTCAGATACTCAGTTATTCAGTTACTCAGGAACTCAGTTACTCAATTTCACAGTTACTTAGTTACACAGCTGCTCAGTTACTTAGTTACTCAGTTACACAGTTACTCAGTTATTCAGTTACTCAGGAACTCAGTTACTCAATTTCTCAGTTACTTAGGTACACAGCTGCTCAGTTACTTAGTTACTCAGTTACACAGTTACTCAGTTATTCAGTTACACAATTACTCAATTACTCAGTTACTCAAATGCTCAATTACTCTGTTACTCAGATATGAGATACTCAGTTACACAGTTACTCAGATGCTCTATTAGTTAGTTACTCAGTTACTCAGATACTCAGTTACTCAGTTACTCAGGAACTCAGTTACTCAGCTACTCAGTTACTCAGTTAATCAGTTACTCAAATGCTCAATTACTCAGTTACACTGATACTGAGATACTCAGTTACACAGTTACTCACATGCTCTATTACTCAATTACTCAGTTACTCAGATACTCAGTTACTCAGTTACTCAGTTACTCAGTTACTCAGTTATTCAGGAATTCAGTTACTCAGCTACTCAGCTACTCAGTTACTCAAATGCTCAATTACTCAGTTACTCAGATACTGAGATACTTAGTTACACAGTTACTCAGATGCTCAATTAGTCAGTTACTCAGTTACGCAGTTACTCAGTTATTCAGTTACACAATTACTCAATTACTCAGTTACTCAAATGCTCAATTACTCTGTTACTCAGATATGAGATACTCAGTTACACAGTTACTCAGATGCTCTATTAGTTAGTTACTCAGTTACTCAGATACTCAGTTACTCAGTTACTCAGGAACTCAGTTACTCAGCTACTCAGTTACTCAGTTAATCAGTTACTCAAATGCTCAATTACTCAGTTACACTGATACTGAGATACTCAGTTACACAGTTACTCACATGCTCTATTACTCAATTACTCAGTTACTCAGATACTCAGTTACTCAGTTACTCAGTTACTCAGTTACTCAGTTATTCAGGAATTCAGTTACTCAGCTACTCAGCTACTCAGTTACTCAAATGCTCAATTACTCAGTTACTCAGATACTGAGATACTTAGTTACACAGTTACTCAGATGCTCAATTAGTCAGTTACTCAGTTACGCAGTTACTCAGATACTCAGATACTCAGTTATTCAGTTACTCAGGAACTCAGTTACTCAATTTCACAGTTACTTACTTACACAGCTGCTCAGTTACTTAGTTACTCAGTTACACAGTTACTCAGTTATTCAGTTACTCAGGAACTCAGTTACACAATTTCTCAGTTACTTAGGTACACAGCTGCTCAGTTACTTAGTTACTCAGTTACACAGTTACTCAGTTATTCAGTTACACAATTACTCAATTACTCAGTTACTCAAATGCTCAATTACTCTGTTACTCAGATATGAGATACTCAGTTACACAGTTAATCAGATGCTCTATTAGTTAGTTACTCAGTTACTCAGATACTCAGTTACTCAGTTACTCAGGAACTCAGTTACTCAGCTACTCAGTTACTCAGTTAATCAGTTACTCAGTTAATCAGTTACTCAGTTAATCAGTTACTCAAATGCTCAATTACTCAGTTACACAGATACTGAGATACTCAGTTACACAGTTACTCAGATGCTCTATTACCCAATTACTCAGTTACTCAGTTACTCAGTTATTCAGTTACTCAGGAATTCAGTTACTCAGCTAATCAGCTACTCAGTTACTCAGTTACTCAGTTACTCAAATCCTCAATTACTCAGTTACTCAGATACTGAGATACTCAGTTACACAGTTACTCAGATGCTCAATTACTCAGTTACCCATATACACAATGACTCAACTACTCAGTTAATCAATTACTGAGTTGCTCAGTTACTTTGTTACTCAGTTACTCATACACACAATTACTCCGTCACTCAGTTACTCAGTTACTCAGTGACACAGTTACTCATTCACTCAGTTATTCATATACTCAGTTACTTAGATACTCAGTTACTCTGTTACTCAGTTACTCAGTTGCTCACTTACTCAGTTACACAGATACTGAGATACTCAGTTACACAGTTACTCAGATGCTCTATTACTCAATTACTCAGTTGCTCAGATACTCAGTTACTCAGTTACTCAGTTATTCAGTTTCTCAGCTACTCAGTTACTCAGTTACTCAGTTATTCAGTTACTCAGTTGCTCACTTACTCTGTTACACAATCACTCATACACATAATTACTCAGTTACTCAGTTACTCAGTTACTCAGTTGCTCACTTACTCAGTTACACAGATACTGAGATACTCAGTTACACAGTTACTCAGATGCTCTTTTACTCAATTACTCAGTTACTCAGATACTCAGTTACTCAGTTATTCAGTTACTCAAATGCTCAGTTACTCAGTTACTCAGATACTGAGATACTCAGTTACACTGTTACTCAGATGCTCAATTAGTCAGTTACTCAGTTACGCAGTTACTCAGTTACTCAGTTACTCAAATGCTCAATTACTCAGTTACTCAGATACTGAGATACTCAGTTACACAGTTACTCAGATGCTCAATTACTCAGTTACTCAGTTACTCAGATACTCAGATACTCAGTTACTCAGTAATTCAGTTACTCAGTTACTCAGTTACTCAGTTACTCAGTTACTCAGTTACTCAGTTACACAGTTGCTCAGATGCTCTATTACTCAATTACTCAGTTACTCAGATACTCAGTTACTCAGTTACTCAGTTACCCAGTTATTCAGGAATTCAGTTACTCAGCTACTCAGCTACTCAGTTACTCAAATGCTCAATTACTCAGTTACTCAGATACTGAGATACTCAGTTAGACAGTTACTCAGATGCTCAATTAGTCAGTTACTCAGTTACGCAGTTACTCAGTTATTCAGTTACACAATTACTCAATTACTCAGTTACTCAAATGCTCAATTACTCTGTTACTCAGATATGAGATACTCAGTTACACAGTTACTCAGATGCTCTATTAGTTAGTTACTCAGTTACTCAGATACTCAGTTACTCAGGAATTCAGTTACTCAGCTAATCTGCTACTCAGTTACTCAGTTACTCAAATGCTCAATTACTCAGTTACACTGATACTGAGATACTCAGTTACACAGTTACTCACATGCTCTATTACTCAATTACTCAGTTACTCAGATACTCAGTTACTCAGGAATTCAGTTACACAGCTAATCTGCTACTCAGGAACTCAGTTACTCAATTTCACAGTTACTTAGTTACACAGCTGCTCAGTTACTTAGTTACTCAGTTACACAGTTACTCAGTTATTCAGTTACTCAGGAACTCAGTTACTCAATTTCTCAGTTACTTAGGTACACAGCTGCTCAGTTACTTAGTTACTCAGTTACACATTTACTCAGTTATTCAGTTATACAATTACTCAATTACTCAGTTACTCAAATGCTCAATTACTCTGTTACTCAGATATGAGATACTCAGTTACACAGTTAATCAGATGCTCTATTAGTTAGTTACTCAGTTACTCAGATACTCAGTTACTCAGTTACTCAGGAACTCAGTTACTCAGCTACTCAGTTACTCAGTTAATCAGTTACTCAGTTAATCAGTTACTCAGTTAATCAGTTACTCAGTTAATCAGTTACTCAAATGCTCAATTACTCAGTTACACAGATACTGAGATACTCAGTTACACAGTTACTCAGATGCTCTATTACCCAATTACTCAGTTACTCAGTTACTCAGTTATTCAGTTACTCAGGAATTCAGTTACTCAGCTAATCAGCTACTCAGTTACTCAGTTACTCAGTTACTCAAATCCTCAATTACTCAGTTACTCAGATACTGAGATACTCAGTTACACAGTTACTCAGATGCTCAATTACTCAGTTACCCATATACACAATGACTCAACTACTCAGTTAATCAGTTACTGAGTTGCTCAGTTACTTTGTTACTCAGTTACTCATACACACAATTACTCCGTTACTCAGTTAATCAGTTACACAGTTACTCATTTACTCAGTTATTCAGATACTCAGTTACTTAGATACTCAGTTACTCTGTTACTCAGTTACTCAGTTGCTCACTTACTCAGTTACACAGATACTGAGATACTCAGTTACACAGTTACTCAGATGCTCTATTACTCAATTACTCAGTTGCTCAGATACTCAGTTACTCAGTTACTCAGTTATTCAGTTACTCAGGAATTCAGTTACTCAGCTACTCAGCTACTCAGTTACTCAGTTACTCAGTTACTCAGTTACTCAGTTACTCAAATGCTCAATTACTCAGGATCTCAGTTACTCAGCTACTCAGTTACTCAGGAATTCAGTTACTCAGCTAATCTGCTACTCAGCTACTCAGTTACTCGGTTACTCAGTTACTCAGTTACTCAGTTATTCAGGAATTCAGTTACTCAGCTACTCAGCTACTCAGTTACTCAAATGCTCAATTACTCAGTTACTCAGATACTGAGATACTTAGTTACACAGTTACTCAGATGCTCAATTAGTCAGTTACTCAGTTACGCAGTTACTCAGATACTCAGATACTCAGTTATTCAGTTACTCAGGAACTCAGTTACTCAATTTCACAGTTACTTAGTTACACAGCTGCTCAGTTACTTAGTTACTCAGTTACACAGTTACTCAGTTATTCAGTTACTCAGGAACTCAGTTACTCAGCTACTCAGTTACTCAGTTAATCAGTTACTCAGTTAATCAGTTACTCAGTTAATCAGTTACTCAAATGCTCAATTACTCTGTTACTCAGATATGAGATACTCAGTTACACAGTTAATCAGATGCTCTATTAGTTAGTTACTCAGTTACTCAGATACTCAGTTACTCAGTTACTCAGGAACTCAGTTACTCAGCTACTCAGTTACTCAGTTAATCAGTTACTCAGTTAATCAGTTACTCAGTTAATCAGTTACTCAAATGCTCAATTACTCAGTTACACAGATACTGAGATACTCAGTTACACAGTTACTCAGATGCTCTATTACCCAATTACTCAGTTACTCAGTTACTCAGTTATTCAGTTACTCAGGAATTCAGTTACTCAGCTAATCAGCTACTCAGTTACTCAGTTACTCAGTTACTCAAATCCTCAATTACTCAGTTACTCAGATACTGAGATACTCAGTTACACAGTTACTCAGATGCTCAATTACTCAGTTACCCATATACACAATGACTCAACTACTCAGTTAATCAATTACTGAGTTGCTCAGTTACTTTGTTACTCAGTTACTCATACACACAATTACTCCGTCACTCAGTTACTCAGTTACTCAGTGACACAGTTACTCATTCACTCAGTTATTCATATACTCAGTTACTTAGATACTCAGTTACTCTGTTACTCAGTTGCTCAATTACTCCGTTACCCATATACACAATGACTCAACTACTCAGTTAATCAGTTACTGAGTTGCTCAGTTACTTTGTTACTCAGTTACTCATACACACAATTACTCCGTTACTCAGTTACTCAGTTACTCAGTTACACAGTTACTCATTTACTCAGTTATTCAGATACTCAGTTACTTAGATACTCAGCTACTCAGTTACTCAGTTACTCAGTTACTTAGTTACTCAAATGCTCAATTACTCAGAAACTCAGTTACTCAGTTACTCAGTTACTCAGTTACTCAAATCCTCAATTACTCAGTTACTCAGATACTAAGATACTCAGTTACACAGTTACTCAGATGCTCAATTACTCAGTTACCCATATACACAATGACTCAACTACTCAGTTAATCAATTACTGAGTTGCTCAGTTACTTTGTTACTCAGTTACTCATACACACAATTACTCCGTCACTCAGTTACTCAGTTACTCAGTGACACAGTTACTCATTTACTCAGTTATTCATATACTCAGTTACTTAGATACTCAGTTACTCTGTTACTCAGTTACTCAGTTGCTCACTTACTCAGTTACACAATTACTCAATTACTCAGTTACTCAAATGCTCAATTACTCTGTTACTCAGATATGAGATACTCAGTTACACAGTTACTCATATGCTCAATTAGTCAGTTACTCAGTTACGCAGTTACTCAGTTATTCAGTTACACAATTACTCAATTACTCAGTTACTCAAATGCTCAATTACTCTGTTACTCAGATATGAGATACTCAGTTACACAGTTACTCAGATGCTCTATTAGTTAGTTACTCAGTTACTCAGATACTCAGTTACTCAGTTACTCAGGAACTCAGTTACTCAGCTACTCAGTTACTCAATTACTCAGTTACTCAAATGCTCAATTACTCTGTTACTCAGATATGAGATACTCAGTTACACAGTTACTCAGATGCTCTATTAGTTAGTTACTCAGTTACTCAGATACTCAGTTACTCAGTTACTCAGGAACTCAGTTACTCAGCTACTCAGTTACTCAGTTATTCAGGAATTCAGTTACTCAGCTACTCAGCTACTCAGTTACTCAAATGCTCAATTACTCAGTTACTCAGATACTGAGATACTTAGTTACACAGTTACTCAGATGCTCAATTAGTCAGTTACTCAGTTACGCAGTTACTCAGATACTCAGATACTCAGTTATTCAGTTACTCAGGAACTCAGTTACTCAATTTCACAGTTACTTAGTTACACAGCTGCTCAGTTACTTAGTTACTCAGTTACACAGTTACTCAGTTATTCAGTTACTCAGGAACTCAGTTACTCAATTTCTCAGTTACTTAGGTACACAGCTGCTCAGTTACTTAGTTACTCAGTTACACAGTTACTCAGTTATTCAGTTACACAATTACTCAATTACTCAGTTACTCAAATGCTCAATTACTCTGTTACTCAGATATGAGATACTCAGTTACACAGTTACTCAGATGCTCTATTAGTTAGTTACTCAGTTACTCAGATACTCAGTTACTCAGTTACTCAGGAACTCAGTTACTCAGCTACTCAGTTACTCAGTTAATCAGTTACTCAAATGCTCAATTACTCAGTTACACTGATACTGAGATACTCAGTTACACAGTTACTCACATGCTCTATTACTCAATTACTCAGTTACTCAGATACTCAGTTACTCAGTTACTCAGTTACTCAGTTACTCAGTTATTCAGGAATTCAGTTACTCAGCTACTCAGCTACTCAGTTACTCAAATGCTCAATTACTCAGTTACTCAGATACTGAGATACTTAGTTACACAGTTACTCAGATGCTCAATTAGTCAGTTACTCAGTTACGCAGTTACTCAGTTATTCAGTTACACAATTACTCAATTACTCAGTTACTCAAATGCTCAATTACTCTGTTACTCAGATATGAGATACTCAGTTACACAGTTACTCAGATGCTCTATTAGTTAGTTACTCAGTTACTCAGATACTCAGTTACTCAGTTACTCAGGAACTCAGTTACTCAGCTACTCAGTTACTCAGTTAATCAGTTACTCAAATGCTCAATTACTCAGTTACACTGATACTGAGATACTCAGTTACACAGTTACTCACATGCTCTATTACTCAATTACTCAGTTACTCAGATACTCAGTTACTCAGTTACTCAGTTACTCAGTTACTCAGTTATTCAGGAATTCAGTTACTCAGCTACTCAGCTACTCAGTTACTCAAATGCTCAATTACTCAGTTACTCAGATACTGAGATACTTAGTTACACAGTTACTCAGATGCTCAATTAGTCAGTTACTCAGTTACGCAGTTACTCAGATACTCAGATACTCAGTTATTCAGTTACTCAGGAACTCAGTTACTCAATTTCACAGTTACTTACTTACACAGCTGCTCAGTTACTTAGTTACTCAGTTACACAGTTACTCAGTTATTCAGTTACTCAGGAACTCAGTTACACAATTTCTCAGTTACTTAGGTACACAGCTGCTCAGTTACTTAGTTACTCAGTTACACAGTTACTCAGTTATTCAGTTACACAATTACTCAATTACTCAGTTACTCAAATGCTCAATTACTCTGTTACTCAGATATGAGATACTCAGTTACACAGTTAATCAGATGCTCTATTAGTTAGTTACTCAGTTACTCAGATACTCAGTTACTCAGTTACTCAGGAACTCAGTTACTCAGCTACTCAGTTACTCAGTTAATCAGTTACTCAGTTAATCAGTTACTCAGTTAATCAGTTACTCAAATGCTCAATTACTCAGTTACACAGATACTGAGATACTCAGTTACACAGTTACTCAGATGCTCTATTACCCAATTACTCAGTTACTCAGTTACTCAGTTATTCAGTTACTCAGGAATTCAGTTACTCAGCTAATCAGCTACTCAGTTACTCAGTTACTCAGTTACTCAAATCCTCAATTACTCAGTTACTCAGATACTGAGATACTCAGTTACACAGTTACTCAGATGCTCAATTACTCAGTTACCCATATACACAATGACTCAACTACTCAGTTAATCAATTACTGAGTTGCTCAGTTACTTTGTTACTCAGTTACTCATACACACAATTACTCCGTCACTCAGTTACTCAGTTACTCAGTGACACAGTTACTCATTCACTCAGTTATTCATATACTCAGTTACTTAGATACTCAGTTACTCTGTTACTCAGTTACTCAGTTGCTCACTTACTCAGTTACACAGATACTGAGATACTCAGTTACACAGTTACTCAGATGCTCTATTACTCAATTACTCAGTTGCTCAGATACTCAGTTACTCAGTTACTCAGTTATTCAGTTTCTCAGCTACTCAGTTACTCAGTTACTCAGTTATTCAGTTACTCAGTTGCTCACTTACTCTGTTACACAATCACTCATACACATAATTACTCAGTTACTCAGTTACTCAGTTACTCAGTTGCTCACTTACTCAGTTACACAGATACTGAGATACTCAGTTACACAGTTACTCAGATGCTCTTTTACTCAATTACTCAGTTACTCAGATACTCAGTTACTCAGTTATTCAGTTACTCAAATGCTCAGTTACTCAGTTACTCAGATACTGAGATACTCAGTTACACTGTTACTCAGATGCTCAATTAGTCAGTTACTCAGTTACGCAGTTACTCAGTTACTCAGTTACTCAAATGCTCAATTACTCAGTTACTCAGATACTGAGATACTCAGTTACACAGTTACTCAGATGCTCAATTACTCAGTTACTCAGTTACT
This sequence comes from Lasioglossum villosulum, assembly GCA_963971365.1. Lineage (NCBI taxonomy): Eukaryota > Metazoa > Arthropoda > Insecta > Hymenoptera > Halictidae > Lasioglossum > Lasioglossum villosulum. Next base: position 17,060,639 of record OZ020501.1, read on the forward strand.
CAGATACTCAGATACTCAGTTACTCAGTAATTCAGTTACTCAGTTACTCAGTTACTCAGTTACTCAGTTACTCAGTTACTCAGTTACACAGTTGCTCAGATGCTCTATTACTCAATTACTCAGTTACTCAGATACTCAGTTACTCAGTTACTCAGTTACCCAGTTATTCAGGAATTCAGTTACTCAGCTACTCAGCTACTCAGTTACTCAAATGCTCAATTACTCAGTTACTCAGATACTGAGATACTCAGTTAGACAGTTACTCAGATGCTCAATTAGTCAGTTACTCAGTTACACAGTTACTCAGTTATTCAGTTACACAATTACTCAATTACTCAGTTACTCAAATGCTCAATTACTCTGTTACTCAGATATGAGATACTCAGTTACACAGTTACTCAGATGCTCTATTAGTTAGTTACTCAGTTACTCAGATACTCAGTTACTCAGGAATTCAGTTACTCAGCTAATCTGCTACTCAGTTACTCAGTTACTCAAATGCTCAATTACTCAGTTACACTGATACTGAGATACTCAGTTACACAGTTACTCACATGCTCTATTACTCAATTACTCAGTTACTCAGATACTCAGTTACTCAGGAATTCAGTTACTCAGCTAATCTGCTACTCAGGAACTCAGTTACTCAATTTCACAGTTACTTAGTTACACAGCTGCTCAGTTACTTAGTTACTCAGTTACACAGTTACTCAGTTATTCAGTTACTCAGGAACTCAGTTACTCAATTTCTCAGTTACTTAGGTACACAGCTGCTCAGTTACTTAGTTACTCAGTTACACATTTACTCAGTTATTCAGTTATACAATTACTCAATTACTCAGTTACTCAAATGCTCAATTACTCTGTTACTCAGATATGAGATACTCAGTTACACAGTTAATCAGATGCTCTATTAGTTAGTTACTCAGTTACTCAGATACTCAGTTACTCAGTTACTCAGGAACTCAGTTACTCAGCTACTCAGTTACTCAGTTAATCAGTTACTCAGTTAATCAGTTACTCAGTTAATCAGTTACTCAGTTAATCAGTTACTCAAATGCTCAATTACTCAGTTACACAGATACTGAGATACTCAGTTACACAGTTACTCAGTTACTCAAATGCTCAATTACTCAGGATCTCAGTTACTCAGCTACTCAGTTACTCAGGAATTCAGTTACTCAGCTAATCTGCTACTCAGCTACTCAGTTACTCGGTTACTCAGTTACTCAGTTACTCAGTTATTCAGGAATTCAGTTACTCAGCTACTCAGCTACTCAGTTACTCAAATGCTCAATTACTCAGTTACTCAGATACTGAGATACTTAGTTACACAGTTACTCAGATGCTCAATTAGTCAGTTACTCAGTTACGCAGTTACTCAGATACTCAGATACTCAGTTATTCAGTTACTCAGGAACTCAGTTACTCAATTTCACAGTTACTTAGTTACACAGCTGCTCAGTTACTTAGTTACTCAGTTACACAGTTACTCAGTTATTCAGTTACTCAGGAACTCAGTTACACAATTTCTCAGTTACTTAGGTACACAGCTGCTCAGTTACTTAGTTACTCAGTTACACAGTTACTCAGTTATTCAGTTACACAATTACTCAATTACTCAGTTACTCAAATGCTCAATTACTCTGTTACTCAGATATGAGATACTCAGTTACACAGTTAATCAGATGCTCTATTAGTTAGTTACTCAGTTACTCAGATACTCAGTTACTCAGTTACTCAGGAACTCAGTTACTCAGCTACTCAGTTACTCAGTTAATCAGTTACTCAGTTAATCAGTTACTCAGTTAATCAGTTACTCAAATGCTCAATTACTCAGTTACACAGATACTGAGATACTCAGTTACACAGTTACTCAGATGCTCTATTACCCAATTACTCAGTTACTCAGTTACTCAGTTATTCAGTTACTCAGGAATTCAGTTACTCAGCTAATCAGCTACTCAGTTACTCAGTTACTCAGTTACTCAAATCCTCAATTACTCAGTTACTCAGATACTGAGATACTCAGTTACACAGTTACTCAGATGCTCAATTACTTAGTTACCCATATACACAATGACTCAACTACTCAGTTAATCAATTACTGAGTTGCTCAGTTACTTTGTTACTCAGTTACTCATACACACAATTACTCCGTCACTCAGTTACTCAGTTACTCAGTGACACAGTTACTCATTCACTCAGTTATTCATATACTCAGTTACTTAGATACTCAGTTACTCTGTTACTCAGTTACTCAGTTGCTCACTTACTCAGTTACACAGATACTGAGATACTCAGTTACACAGTTACTCAGATGCTCTATTACTCAATTACTCAGTTGCTCAGATACTCAGTTACTCAGTTACTCAGTTATTCAGTTTCTCAGCTACTCAGTTACTCAGTTACTCAGTTATTCAGTTACTCAGTTGCTCACTTACTCTGTTACACAATCACTCATACACATAATTACTCAGTTACTCAGTTACTCAGTTACTCAGTTGCTCACTTACTCAGTTACACAGATACTGAGATACTCAGTTACACAGTTACTCAGATGCTCTTTTACTCAATTACTCAGTTACTCAGATACTCAGTTACTCAGTTATTCAGTTACTCAAATGCTCAGTTACTCAGTTACTCAGATACTGAGATACTCAGTTACACTGTTACTCAGATGCTCAATTAGTCAGTTACTCAGTTACGCAGTTACTCAGTTACTCAGTTACTCAAATGCTCAATTACTCAGTTACTCAGATACTGAGATACTCAGTTACACAGTTACTCAGATGCTCAATTACTCAGTTACTCAGTTACTCAGATACTCAGATACTCAGTTACTCAGTAATTCAGTTACTCAGTTACTCAGTTACTCAGTTACTCAGTTACTCAGTTACTCAGTTACTCAGTTACTCAGTTACACAGTTGCTCAGATGCTCTATTACTCAATTACTCAGTTACTCAGATACTCAGTTACTCAGTTACTCAGTTACCCAGTTATTCAGGAATTCAGTTACTCAGCTACTCAGCTACTCAGTTACTCAAATGCTCAATTACTCAGTTACTCAGATACTGAGATACTCAGTTAGACAGTTACTCAGATGCTCAATTAGTCAGTTACTCAGTTACGCAGTTACTCAGTTATTCAGTTACACAATTACTCAATTACTCAGTTACTCAAATGCTCAATTACTCTGTTACTCAGATATGAGATACTCAGTTACACAGTTACTCAGATGCTCTATTAGTTAGTTACTCAGTTACTCAGATACTCAGTTACTCAGGAATTCAGTTACTCAGCTAATCTGCTACTCAGTTACTCAGTTACTCAAATGCTCAATTACTCAGTTACACTGATACTGAGATACTCAGTTACACAGTTACTCACATGCTCTATTACTCAATTACTCAGTTACTCAGATACTCAGTTACTCAGGAATTCAGTTACTCAGCTAATCTGCTACTCAGGAACTCAGTTACTCAATTTCACAGTTACTTAGTTACACAGCTGCTCAGTTACTTAGTTACTCAGTTACACAGTTACTCAGTTATTCAGTTACTCAGGAACTCAGTTACTCAATTTCTCAGTTACTTAGGTACACAGCTGCTCAGTTACTTAGTTACTCAGTTACACATTTACTCAGTTATTCAGTTACACAATTACTCAATTACTCAGTTACTCAAATGCTCAATTACTCTGTTACTCAGATATGAGATACTCAGTTACACAGTTAATCAGATGCTCTATTAGTTAGTTACTCAGTTACTCAGATACTCAGTTACTCAGTTACTCAGGAACTCAGTTACTCAGCTACTCAGTTACTCAGTTAATCAGTTACTCAGTTAATCAGTTACTCAGTTAATCAGTTACTCAGTTAATCAGTTACTCAAATGCTCAATTACTCAGTTACACAGATACTGAGATACTCAGTTACACAGTTACTCAGATGCTCTATTACCCAATTACTCAGTTACTCAGTTACTCAGTTATTCAGTTACTCAGGAATTCAGTTACTCAGCTAATCAGCTACTCAGTTACTCAGTTACTCAGTTACTCAAATCCTCAATTACTCAGTTACTCAGATACTGAGATACTCAGTTACACAGTTACTCAGATGCTCAATTACTCAGTTACCCATATACACAATGACTCAACTACTCAGTTAATCAGTTACTGAGTTGCTCAGTTACTTTGTTACTCAGTTACTCATACACACAATTACTCCGTTACTCAGTTAATCAGTTACACAGTTACTCATTTACTCAGTTATTCAGATACTCAGTTACTTAGATACTCAGTTACTCTGTTACTCAGTTACTCAGTTGCTCACTTACTCAGTTACACAGATACTGAGATACTCAGTTACACAGTTACTCAGATGCTCTATTACTCAATTACTCAGTTGCTCAGATACTCAGTTACTCAGTTACTCAGTTATTCAGTTACTCAGGAATTCAGTTACTCAGCTACTCAGCTACTCAGTTACTCAGTTACTCAGTTACTCAGTTACTCAGTTACTCAAATGCTCAATTACTCAGGATCTCAGTTACTCAGCTACTCAGTTACTCAGGAATTCAGTTACTCAGCTAATCTGCTACTCAGCTACTCAGTTACTCGGTTACTCAGTTACTCAAATGCTCAATTACTCAGTTACTCAGATACTGAGATACTCAGTTACACAGTTACTCAGATGCTCATTTACTCAGTTACTCATATACACAATGACTCAACTACTCAGTTAATCAGTTACTGAGTTGCTCAGTTACTCTGTTACTCAGTTACTCATACACACAATTACTCCGTTACTCGGTTACTCAGTTACTCAGTTACACAGTTACTCATTTACTCAGTTATTCAGATACTCAGTTACTTAGATACTCAGTTGCTCACTTACTCAGTTACACAGATACTGAGATACTCAGTTACACAGTTACTCAGATGCTCTATTACTCAATTACTCAGTTGCTCAGATACTCAGTTACTCAGTTACTCAGTTATTCAGTTACTCAGGAATTCAGTTACTCAGCTACTCAGCTACTCAGTTACTCAGTTACTCAGTTACTCAAATGCTCAATTACTCAGGATCTCAGTTACTCAGCTACTCAGTTACTCAGGAATTCAGTTACTCAGCTAATCTGCTACTCAGCTACTCAGTTACTCGGTTACTCAGTTACTCAAATGCTCAATTACTCAGTTACTCAGATACTGAGATACTCAGTTACACAGTTACTCAGATGCTCATTTACTCAGTTACTCATATACACAATGACTCAACTACTCAGTTAATCAGTTACTGAGTTGCTCAGTTACTCTGTTACTCAGTTACTCATACACACAATTACTCCGTTACTCGGTTACTCAGTTACTCAGTTACACAGTTACTCATTTACTCAGTTATTCAGATACTCAGTTACTTAGATACTCAGTTGCTCACTTACTCAGTTACACAGATACTGAGATACTCAGTTACACAGTTACTCAGATACTCTATTACTCAATTACTCAGTTGCTCAGATACTCAGTTACTCAGTTACTCAGTTATTCAGTTACTCAGGAATTCAGTTACTCAGCTACTCAGCTACTCAGTTACTCAGTTACTCAGGAATTAAGTTACTCAGCTACTCAGTTACTCAGTTACTCAGTTACTCAAATGCTCAATTACACAGGAACTCAGTTACTCAGCTACTCAGTTACTCAGTTACACAGTTACTCAGTTATTCAGTTACACAATTACTCAATTACTCAGTTACTCAAATGCTCAATTACTCTGTTACACAGATACTGAGATACTCAGTTACACAGTCACTCAGATGCTCTATTACTCAGTTACTCAGTTACTCAGATGCTCAATTACTCAGTTACTCAGTTACTCAAATGCTCAATTACTCTGTTACTCAGATATGAGATACTCAGTTACACAGTTAATCAGATGCTCTATTAGTTAGTTACTCAGTTACTCAGATACTCAGTTACTCAGTTACTCAGGAACACAGTTACTCAGCTACTCAGTTACTCAGTTAATCAGTTACTCAGTTAATCAGTTACTCAAATGCTCAATTACTCAGTTACACAGATACTGAGATACTCAGTTACACAGTTACTCAGATGCTCTATTACCCAATTACTCAGTTACTCAGTTATTCAGTTACTCAGGAATTCAGTTACTCAGCTAATCAGCTACTCAGTTACTCAGTTACTCAGTTACTCAAATCCTCAATTACTCAGTTACTCAGATACTGAGATACTCAGTTACACAGTTACTCAGATGCTCAATTACTCAGTTACCCATATACACAATGACTCAACTACTCAGTTAATCAGTTACTGAGTTGCTCAGTTACTTTGTTACTCAGTTACTCATACACACAATTACTCCGTTACTCAGTTACTCAGTTACACAGTTACTCATTTACTCAGTTATTCAGATACTCAGTTACTTAGATACTCAGTTACTCTGTTACTCAGTTACTCAGTTGCTCACTTACTCAGTTACACAGATACTGAGATACTCAGTTACACAGTTACTCAGATGCTCTATTACTCAATTACTCAGTTACTCAGTTACTCAGATACTCAGATACTAAGATACTCAGTTAATCAGTTACTATGATACTCAAATACTCAGCTACTCAGTTAATCAGTTACTCAGTTGCTCACTTACTCTGTTACACAATCACTCATACACAGAATTACTCAGTTACTCAGTTACTCATTTACTCAGTTATTCAGTTACTCAGGAACTCAGTTTCTCAGCTACTCAGTTACTCAGTTACTCAGTTACTCAAATGCTCAATTACTCAGGAACTCAGTTACTCGGCTACTCAGTTACTCAGGAATTCAGTTACTCAGCTAATCTGCTACTCAGCTACTCAGTTACTCGGTTACTCAGTTACTCAAATGCTCAATTACTCAGTTACTCAGATACTGAGATACTCAGTTACACAGTTACTCAGATGCTCATTTACTCAGTTACTCATATACACAATGACTCAACTACTCAGTTAATCAGTTACTGAGTTGCTCAGTTACTCTGTTACTCAGTTACTCATACACACAATTACTCCGTTACTCGGTTACTCAGTTACTCAGTTACACAGTTACTCATTTACTCAGTTATTCAGATACTCAGTTGCTTAGATACTCAGTTGCTCACTTACTCAGTTACACAGATACTGAGATACTCAGTTACACAGTTACTCAGATGCTCTATTACTCAATTACTCAGTTGCTCAGATACTCAGTTACTCAGTTACTCAGTTATTCAGTTACTCAGGAATTCAGTTACTCAGCTACTCAGCTACTCAGTTACTCAGTTACTCAGGAATTAAGTTACTCAGCTACTCAGTTACTCAGTTACTCAGTTACTCAAATGCTCAATTACTCAGGAACTGAGTTACTCAGCTACTCAGTTACTCAGTTACACAGTTACTCAGTTATTCAGTTACACAATTACTCAATTACTCAGTTACTCAAATGCTCAATTACTCTGTTACACAGATACTGAGATACTCAGTTACACAGTCACTCAGATGCTCTATTACTCAGTTACTCAGTTACTCAGATGCTCAATTACTCAGTTACTCAGTTACTCAGTTACTCAGTTACTCAGTTACTCAGTTACACAGTTATTCGGTTACTCAGTTACTCAGGTAATCAGTTACTCAGTTACTTAGATACTCATTTACTCAGTTACTCAGTTACTCAGATACTCAGATACTAAGATACTCAGTTAATCAGTTACTATGATACTCAAATACTCAGCTACTCAGTTAATCAGTTACTCAGTTGCTCACTTACTCTGTTACACAATCACTCATACACAGAATTACTCAGTTACTCAGTTAATCAGTTATTCAGTTACTCAGGAATTCAGTTACTCAGCTACTCAGTTACTCAGTTTATCAGTTACTCAAATGCTCAATTACTCAGTTACACAGATACTGAGATACTCAGTTACACAGTTACTCAGATGCTCTATTATCCAATTACTCAGTTACTCCCCTAGTAGCACAAAATATTGTATACATATTCATATAATATTAAAAAGAGATTCAATCTTTTTTTAATATTCAAATATACATACAATATTTATTTCATATTATGAAAAAAATATTTTTTTCTAAATATACATACAATATTTATTTCATATTATGAAAAAAATATTTTTTTCTAAATATACATACAATATTTATTTCATATTATGAAAAAAATATTTTTTTCTAAATATACATACAATATTTATTTCATATTATTAAAAAAATATTTTTTTCTAAATATTCAGGAAATATTTATTTCATATTATGAAAAAAATATTTTTTTCTAAATATTCAGGAAACATTTATTACATATTATGAAAAAAATATTTTTTTCGTAATATGTAGGAAATATTTATTTCATATTATGAAAAAATATTTTTTTCGTAATATGCAGGTAATATTTATTTCATATTATGAAAAAATATTTTTTTCTTAATATTAAAAGAATCTTTATTTCATATTACAGGAAAAATATTTTTTTCCAAGTATTAAATGAATCTTTATTTCATGTTATGAAAAAAATATTTTTTTCTCATTATAAAATGAATCTTTATTTAATATTGGAAATAGAATATTTTTTTCTAATACGCAGATAATGTTTATTTCATATTAGCTGACCCGACAAACGTTGTCCTGTCCAAATTTAAATAAATTTGTTTGTGTTCGTTGTGCTCGACAACGAACTCGTTGAAAACCAATAATGCGTAACGAAATGTGTTAACCTGCTACTTGTACCGTTTCAAAAATTATGATTTTTGCAGTCTGTCCGAAATTTTCAACTTTCGTTTGTAATTGTCTCGAATTTTCTTTACTGAAAACTTTTTCAGTACCATAACGAACAAAACAAAAAAGAATTATTCATATCCATCGTTCGAATCATGAGTTATGGACTTAAGTTCATACAAAAATCGCATAAGAAAGCACTTTCAATTTTTCCAGAATTTTCCATTATTCCGGGACTACTTTTCTAATTTTTCTTTCCCTAAAAACCTTATTTGGACCATTACGAATTTTTTTTTTAAATTAGCCAAATCGGTCCAGCCGTTCTCACGTGATGTCGTGACCAACGAACATCATTTCATTTTTATTATATAGATTATGAAAAAATATTTTTTTCTATATATTCAGGAAATATTTATTTCATATTCTGAAAAAATATTTTTTTCTATATATTCAGGAAATATTTATTTCATATTATGAAAAAAATATTTTTTTCTAAATATTCAGAAAATATTTATTTCATATTATGAAAAAATATTTTTTTCTAATGTACAGATAATATTTATTTCATATTATGAAAAAAATATTTTTTTCTTATTATAAAATGAATCTTTATTTAATGATAGAAATAGAATATACGGGGTGTCCTGTTTCAGTAAGAACAGCAGAATATCTTGGATGGCGTTGTCGGTATCAAAAAAGTGTTCATACAAAAGTTGTATGCTATGAAGGAAGCAATCATATGGTGAAATTTTTTCGGAACTAGAATGGTGGGGAGGGAGGATTTCAAAGTCGAATTAAGTTTCTTAAATGCAATGTCCTACTTTTTATACCATACGCCGATAGAGTATCGAATTCTGAGTATAAAAGTGTTGACCTTCATATGTCCAAAATCTAATAGTTAACGAGATATTATCCAAAGAAGAAAGAAAATTGTTTCGATAATATCTCGTTAACTATTAGGTTTAGGACATAGGATGGTCAACACTTTTATACTCAGAATTCGATACTCTATCGGTGTATGGTATAAAAAGTAGGACATTCCATTTAAAAAACTTATTTCGACTTTAAAATCCTTCTTCTCGATCATTCTAGTTTCGAAAAAATTTCACCATATGATTGTTCCCTTCATACCAATGAAATTTTGTATGAACATTTTTTTGATACCGACAACGCCTTCCGAGAGATCCGTCCGTTGGCCATCCGCGGATCTTAAAGTTAACGGTCGCGAATCGTCCGTTGGCGAGCGCGACGTCGCGCGATTGACAATAGAAGATCGAGGAAGGTTTCGTGGTCGACGTCGATCGAAAAGAACGCAGTCTCTACGAAACCGTGTATCGAAGCAAACGATTATTGCAACAAAAGTTACAGTTACCTGAAGAACTCGCCAATTGCAGTTTGATACTGACACGACACAACAGTTTGTGTAATAACGAACAATATATATAGTTATACAGTGGATTCAACACTTGCATTTCGTCGTTTGCAGAAAAGGTAAGAACATTTATGTAATATAGGTATATTTCATATTCTAAAGACTTGCAATTAACGTTTTCAATGATAATTTTTCATACAATATTTAATTTGTAGTTACACAAACTTCACAATGGCCGAAAATCGTTACAAGAAATATAAATATATAAAGAAACAAATGGCTTTGAATTTGAATGAAAATCAGATAAGTCGCGACATAGTAGAAGAATCAATTGAAATCATACAAACTAATTCACAAACGGTTAATGATGATCCCGTCATATCTGATATGAATCAACCATTTGATTGTCAAATTACAAATAACACAAATGACACTACAGATGATACATGCACTGCTTTTCGAAATTTGAAATTACTTACGTTTTTAAAAACATGGTCCCTAGAAAATAAAATCAATCATTCGCAACTAAATAGTTTATTAAAAGGCTTGAAGGACATATTTCCTGAATATACGATTCCACGCGATGCACGAACTGTATTAAAGACTAAGCGCTCATCAAACAGTATTACACCAATTATTAGCAAAAAGAACACGATAGCTCAATTTTCATATTTAGGTATAAAGGCGCATTTATTAAGTCTGTTACAAAATGCAAGTGTTTTGACGGAGCTAAAAGAAACATTTATGTTTCAATTAATTTTTAATGTCGATGGTATTCCACTTTCAACAAGTTCAAATAAACAGTTTTGGCCCATTTTATGCAAAATAGTACTGAAACATTCTACGGTGTCCCCTTTCCCGATAGCAATATATTATGGCGATGCAAAACCTGATTCCTTGACTGATTATTTAAATGATTTTATACATGAACTGAACGATATGTTAGAATATGGATTATCTTACGATGGTAATAATTTTAAAGTAACTGTTGTATGTTTTGCCTGTGATGCACCTGCGAGAGCATTTTTAAAAAACATTAAAGGGCATACGGGTTACAAAGGTTGCGAAAGATGTACAGAAACGGGTATATATTACAAAAAACGAATCAGTTATTTAAAACATGACGCTAGTGCTCGAACGCATTTCCATTTTGAAAATTTTCATGACTTTTCTCATCATCAAGATAATCAAAGGACACCTCTGTTAAATATAATTAAATTCGACATAATACAACATTTTTCTCTAGATTATATGCATTTATAATAGAAATATATGAATTTTATGGTTTTTTTACATTATACGTGATTCATATTATTTTTGTTTAGTAAATAGTTAATATTTATAATTGTAATATTGACATTAAATAAATAATGACATATATTTTTCAGGTACAACTGTTATATTTAGTCGGTGGAGACACTAATAAAAGAATTATTTTTAATATGCTCCGCAAACTTTTAACAAATGCAGCAGCGACATATTATTCCCGGCAAGGACGGAAGAAAAAATTATCTTTCGTTAACTTAAAGATATATGATGCTGTAATGAGTAAGTATACTTACACTTATCACTTTTATGTGGTATTGCCACGTACTATATATACGTAATATATATGTATTTTGTTTCATTTTTAATTTCACAGCTGCCACGAGAAGAAGACAGAAATCAATTACGGAAGTAGAAATACGACAATGCGTATCTCTGTTTTTAGCGACAGCTAAGTGTAGGCTGTAAGAAATAAATATATAAATACATGTACAAATATATATATATATATATATATATATATATATATATATATATATATATATATATATATATATATATATATATATATATACACACACACACACACACATATATAAATGCGTATTCATTATTATGTATCATTTGTCCCGTTGCCTTTTTTCCCTAGTTTCCTGCGCTTTCCTAAATTCAATTTACATAGTAAATCACATATTTTGATTATAATAAAAAATCGTGAACGCTAAAGTTAATATAAGATTCTGTTCAGGTTTCTTCAAACTTTTGAAGTGTAGTATATCTATTTTGTGCCACTTTTATTATTAGACAAAATTGAAATGGTAGCACAACGATTTCATACGTTTTGAAGTAACTAAAACACAGATTACCGATGTTCAACGTCGTAGACGGGCGCACGTAATATACTATGCTATATTATTTTATTGTTTTTACTATTTATTATTTTATACTATGTTATGCTATATTATTTTTATACTGAATTACAACAATATATTTTTTCACAATAAAATGTTTTTGTTTATTCAGCAAATATATTGTATGTGTTTCCATTCTTACGTACGATTGAAATACTTATGAAAAAAATATATATATATCTTTTTCGTTAATATACTAATAATATGCTTCATTAAAAAAAAGTAGTTTTATTGCTGGTTACAAATTTTTTAACAGAAATCTATCTCTTCGAATAATTGTATGATTTGAGCCTTTATAAGAATAAAAAGTAATGAATGAAACCATAGGTTCACATGGCTCAGCGAGGAAGTACATCATCCAGTAAACGGTAAGTCCCGAGATCAAATCCCATCAACTGCACAAAATTTTCTGAATTGTAATCATGTTCTTTCGATGACAAAGTGGAATATTCCCTCAAGTAGTGCATAGGAAAGTATATATATTGATAGTTTCTAATTTCTTTTATAACTTTTTCTTAAATTTTAAGATTTGAATAAATGTTATTTGAATATTGAATTTATATTTTTCAAATGTTATATTCACATTTTTTTAATATTTACTTCATATTTTTTAAATATCTCGTTTATATTCTCTGAATATGTAGCTAATATTTTTTAAATATCCATTTTATATTCTCTGAATATTTAGCAAATATTTTTTTAATATCCATTTTATATTCTCTGAATATTTAGCTAATATTTTTTAAATATCCATTTTATATTCTCTGAATATTTAGCTAATATTTTTTTAATATTCATTTTATATTCTCTGAATATTTAGCTAATATTTTTTAAATATCCATTTTATATTCTCTGAATATTTAGCTTATATTTTCTAAACATTCAATTTACATTTCTTGAACATGTATACAATATTAGATTTAATATTTATCTAATATTAAAAAGTGTGGCTTAAAAAATATTTTTTCAATATTCGAAAAAAATGTGTATCCAATATTTTGTGCTACTAGGGTCAGTTACTCAGTTATTCAGGTACCCTGGAATTCAGTTTCTCAGCTAATCAGCTACTCAGTTACTCAGTTACTCAGTTACTCAAATCCTCAATTACTCAGTTACTCAGATACTAAGATACTCAGTTACACAGTTACTCAGTTGCTCAATTACTCCGTTACCCATATACACAATGACTCAACTACTCAGTTAATCAGTTACTGAGTTGCTCAGTTACTTTGTTACTCAGTTACTCATACACACAATTACTCCGTTACTCAGTTACTCAGTTACTCAGTTACACAGTTACTCATTTACTCAGTTATTCAGATACTCAGTTACTTAGATACTCAGCTACTCAGTTACTCAGTTACTCATACACACAATTACTCCGTTACTCGGTTACTCAGTTACTCAGTTACACAGTTACTCATTTACTCAGTTATTCAGATACTCAGTTACTTAGATACTCAGTTGCTCACTTACTCAGTTACACAGATACTGAGATACTCAGTTACACAGTTACTCAGATGCTCTATTACTCAATTACTCAATTGCTCAGATACTCAGTTACTCAGTTACTCAGTTATTCAGTTACTCAGGAATTCAGTTACTCAGCTACTCAGCTACTCAGTTACTCAGTTACTCAGGAATTAAGTTACTCAGCTACTCAGTTACTCAGTTACTCAGTTACTCAAATGCTCAATTACTCAGGAACTCAGTTACTCAGCTACTCAGTTACTCAGTTACACAGTTACTCAGTTATTCAGTTACACAATTACTCAATTACTCAGTTACTCAAATGCTCAATTACTCTGTTACACAGATACTGAGATACTCAGTTACACAGTCACTCAGATGCTCTATTACTCAGTTACTCAGATGCTCAATTACTCAGTTACTCAGTTACTCAGTTACTCAGTTACTCAGTTACACAGTTACTCGGTTACTCAGTTACTCAGGTAATCAGTTACTCGGTTACTTAGATACTCATTTAATCAGTTCATAAGATACTCAAATACTCAGCTACTCAGTTAATCAGTTACTCAGTTGCTCACTTACTCCGTTACACAATTACTCATACACAGAATTACTCAGTTACTCAGTTATTCAGTTACTCAGGAACTCAGTTACTCAGCTACTCAGTTACTCAGTTAATCAGTTACTCAAATGCTCAATTACTCAGTTACACAGATACTGAGATACTCTGTTACACAGTTACTCAGATGCTCAATTACTCATTTACTCAGTTACTCAGTTACTCAGTTACTCAAATGCTCAATTACTCAGGAACTCAGTTACTCAGCTACTCAGTTACTCAGTTACACAGTTACTCAGTTATTCAGTTACACAATTACTCAATTACTCAGTTACTCAAATGCTCAATTACTCTGTTACACAGATACTGAGATACTCAGTTACACAGTCACTCAGATGCTCTATTACTCAGTTACTCAGATGCTCAATTACTCAGTTACTCAGTTACTCAGTTACTCAGTTACTCAGTTACACAGTTACTCGGTTACTCAGTTACTCAGGTAATCAGTTACTCGGTTACTTAGATACTCATTTAATCAGTTCATAAGATACTCAAATACTCAGCTACTCAGTTAATCAGTTACTCAGTTGCTCACTTACTCCGTTACACAATTACTCATACACAGAATTACTCAGTTACTCAGTTATTCAGTTACTCAGGAACTCAGTTACTCAGCTACTCAGTTACTCAGTTAATCAGTTACTCAAATGCTCAATTACTCAGTTACACAGATACTGAGATACTCTGTTACACAGTTACTCAGATGCTCAATTACTCATTTACTCAGTTACTCAGTTACTCAGATACTCAGATACTCAGATACTCAGTTAATCAGTTACTAAGATACTCAAATACTCAGCTACTCAGTTAATCAGTTACTCAGTTGCTCACTTACTCTGTTACACAATCACTCATACACAGAATTACTCAGTTACTCAGTTACTCATTTACTCAGTTATTCAGTTACTCAGGAACTCAGTTTCTCAGCTACTCAGTTAATCAGTTACTCAAATGCTCAATTACTCTGTTACACAGATACTGAGACACTCAGTTACACAGTTACTCAGATGCTCTATTGCCCAATTACTCAATTACTCAGATACTCAGTTACTCAGTTACTCAGTTATTCAGTTACTCAGGAATTCAGTTACTCAGCTAATCAGCTACTCAGTTACTCAGTTACTCAGTTACTCAAATCCTCAATTACTCAGTTACTCAGATACTGAGATACTCAGTTACACAGTTACTCAGATGCTCAATTACTCAGTTACCCATATACACAATGACTCAACTACTCAGTTAATCAGTTACTGAGTTGCTCAGTTACTTTGTTACTCAGTTACTCATACACACAATTACTCCGTTACTCCGTTACTCAGTTACACAGTTACTCATTTACTCAGTCATTCAGATACTCAGTTACTTAGATACTCAGTTACTCTTTTACTCAGTTACTCAGTTGCTCACTTACTCAGTTACACAGATACTGAGATACTCAGTTACACAGTTACTCAGATGCTCTATTACTCAATTACTCAGTTGCTCAGATACTCAGTTACTCAGTTACTCAGTTATTCAGTTACTCAGGAATTCAGTTACTCAGCTACTCAGCTACTCAGTTACTCAGTTACTCAGTTACTCAGTTACTCAAATGCTCAATTACTCAGGAACTCAGTTACTCAGCTACTCAGTTACACAGGAATTCAGTTACTCAGCTAATCTGCTACTCAGCTACTCAGTTACTCAAATGCTCAATTACTCAGTTACTCAGATACTGAGATACTCAGTTACACAGTTACTCAGATGCTCATTTACTCAGTTACTCATATACACAATGACTCAACTACTCAGTTAATCAGTTACTGCGTTGCTCAGTTACTCTGTTACTCAGGTACTCATACACACAATTACTCCGTTACTCGGTTACTCAGTTACTCAGTTACACAGTTACTCATTTACTCAGTTATTCAGATACTCAGTTACTTAGATACTCAGTTGCTCACTTACTCAGTTACACAGATACTGAGATACTCAGTTACACAGTTACTCAGATACTCTATTACTCAATTACTCAGTTGCTCAGATACTCAGTTACTCAGTTACTCAGTTATTCAGTTACTCAGGAATTCAGTTACTCAGCTACTCAGCTACTCAGTTACTCAGTTACTCAGGAATTAAGTTACTCAGCTACTCAGTTACTCAGTTACTCAGTTACTCAAATGCTCAATTACACAGGAACTCAGTTACTCAGCTACTCAGTTACTCAGTTACACAGTTACTCAGTTATTCAGTTACACAATTACTCAATTACTCAGTTACTCAAATGCTCAATTACTCTGTTACACAGATACTGAGATACTCAGTTACACAGTCACTCAGATGCTCTATTACTCAGTTACTCAGTTACTCAGATGCTCAATTACTCAGTTACTCAGTTACTCAAATGCTCAATTACTCTGTTACTCAGATATGAGATACTCAGTTACACAGTTAATCAGATGCTCTATTAGTTAGTTACTCAGTTACTCAGATACTCAGTTACTCAGTTACTCAGGAACACAGTTACTCAGCTACTCAGTTACTCAGTTAATCAGTTACTCAGTTAATCAGTTACTCAAATGCTCAATTACTCAGTTACACAGATACTGAGATACTCAGTTACACAGTTACTCAGATGCTCTATTACCCAATTACTCAGTTACTCAGTTATTCAGTTACTCAGGAATTCAGTTACTCAGCTAATCAGCTACTCAGTTACTCAGTTACTCAGTTACTCAAATCCTCAATTACTCAGTTACTCAGATACTGAGATACTCAGTTACACAGTTACTCAGATGCTCAATTACTCAGTTACCCATATACACAATGACTCAACTACTCAGTTAATCAGTTACTGAGTTTCTCAGTTACTTTGTTACTCAGTTACTCATACACACAATTACTCCGTTACTCAGTTACTCAGTTACACAGTTACTCATTTACTCAGTTATTCAGATACTCAGTTACTTAGATACTCAGTTACTCTGTTACTCAGTTACTCAGTTGCTCACTTACTCAGTTACACAGATACTGAGATACTCAGTTACACAGTTACTCAGATGCTCTATTACTCAATTACTCAGTTGCTCAGATACTCAGTTACTCAGTTACTCAGTTATTCAGTTACTCAGGAATTCAGTTACTCAGCTTCTCAGCTACTCAGTTACTCAGTTACTCAGTTACTCAGTTACTCAAATGCTCAATTACTCAGGAACTCAGTTACTCAGCTACTCAGTTACTCAGGAATTCAGTTACTCAGCTAATCTGCTACTCAGCTACTCAGTTACTCGGTTACTCAGTTACTCAAATGCTCAATTACTCAGTTACTCAGATACTGAGATACTCAGTTACACAGTTACTCAGATGCTCATTTACTCAGTTACTCATATACACAATGACTCAACTACTCAGTTAATCAGTTACTGAGTTGCTCAGTTACTCTGTTACTCAGTTACTCATACACACAATTACTCCGTTACTCGGTTACTCAGTTACTCAGTTACACAGTTACTCATTTACTCAGTTATTCAGATACTCAGTTGCTTAGATACTCAGTTGCTCACTTACTCAGTTATTCGGTTACTCAGTTACTCAGGTAATCAGTTACTCAGTTACTTAGATACTCATTTAATCAGTTCATAAGATACTCAAATACTCAGCTACTCAGTTAATCAGTTACTCAGTTGCTCACTTACTCCGTTACAAAATTACTCATACACAGAATTACTCAGTTACTCAGTTATTCAGTTACTCAGGAACTCAGTTACTCAGCTACTCAGTTACTTAGATACTCAGTTGCTCACTTACTCAGTTACACAGATACTGAGATACTCAGTTACACAGTTACTCAGATACTCTATTACTCAATTACTCAGTTGCTCAGTTATTCAGTTACTCAGGAATTCAGTTACTCAGCTACTCAGCTACTCAGTTACTCAGTTACTCAGGAATTAAGTTACTCAGCTACTCAGTTACTCAGTTACTCAGTTACTCAAATGCTCAATTACACAGGAACTCAGTTACTCAGCTACTCAGTTACTCAGTTACACAGTTACTCAGTTATTCAGTTACACAATTACTCAATTACTCAGTTACTCAAATGCTCAATTACTCTGTTACACAGATACTGAGATACTCAGTTACACAGTCACTCAGATGCTCTATTACTCAGTTACTCAGTTACTCAGATGCTCAATTACTCAGTTACTCAGTTACTCAAATGCTCAATTACTCTGTTACTCAGATATGAGATACTCAGTTACACAGTTAATCAGATGCTCTATTAGTTAGTTACTCAGTTACTCAGATACTCAGTTACTCAGTTACTCAGGAACACAGTTACTCAGCTACTCAGTTACTCAGTTAATCAGTTACTCAGTTAATCAGTTACTCAAATGCTCAATTACTCAGTTACACAGATACTGAGATACTCAGTTACACAGTTACTCAGATGCTCTATTACCCAATTACTCAGTTACTCAGTTATTCAGTTACTCAGGAATTCAGTTACTCAGCTAATCAGCTACTCAGTTACTCAGTTACTCAGTTACTCAAATCCTCAATTACTCAGTTACTCAGATACTGAGATACTCAGTTACACAGTTACTCAGATGCTCAATTACTCAGTTACCCATATACACAATGACTCAACTACTCAGTTAATCAGTTACTGAGTTTCTCAGTTACTTTGTTACTCAGTTACTCATACACACAATTACTCCGTTACTCAGTTACTCAGTTACACAGTTACTCATTTACTCAGTTATTCAGATACTCAGTTACTTAGATACTCAGTTACTCTGTTACTCAGTTACTCAGTTGCTCACTTACTCAGTTACACAGATACTGAGATACTCAGTTACACAGTTACTCAGATGCTCTATTACTCAATTACTCAGTTGCTCAGATACTCAGTTACTCAGTTACTCAGTTATTCAGTTACTCAGGAATTCAGTTACTCAGCTTCTCAGCTACTCAGTTACTCAGTTACTCAGTTACTCAGTTACTCAAATGCTCAATTACTCAGGAACTCAGTTACTCAGCTACTCAGTTACTCAGGAATTCAGTTACTCAGCTAATCTGCTACTCAGCTACTCAGTTACTCGGTTACTCAGTTACTCAAATGCTCAATTACTCAGTTACTCAGATACTGAGATACTCAGTTACACAGTTACTCAGATGCTCATTTACTCAGTTACTCATATACACAATGACTCAACTACTCAGTTAATCAGTTACTGAGTTGCTCAGTTACTCTGTTACTCAGTTACTCATACACACAATTACTCCGTTACTCGGTTACTCAGTTACTCAGTTACACAGTTACTCATTTACTCAGTTATTCAGATACTCAGTTGCTTAGATACTCAGTTGCTCACTTACTCAGTTATTCGGTTACTCAGTTACTCAGGTAATCAGTTACTCAGTTACTTAGATACTCATTTAATCAGTTCATAAGATACTCAAATACTCAGCTACTCAGTTAATCAGTTACTCAGTTGCTCACTTACTCCGTTACAAAATTACTCATACACAGAATTACTCAGTTACTCAGTTATTCAGTTACTCAGGAACTCAGTTACTCAGCTACTCAGTTACTCAGTTAATCAGTTACTCAAATGCTCAATTACTCAGTTACACAGATACTGAGATACTCAGTTACACAGTTACTCAGATGCTCAATTACTCATTTACTCAGTTACTCAGTTACTCAGATACTCAGATACTAAGATACTCAGTTAATCAGTTACTATGATACTCAAATACTCAGCTACTCAGTTAATCAGTTACTCAGTTGCTCACTTACTCTGTTACACAATCACTCATACACAGAATTACTCAGTTACTCAGTTACTCATTTACTCAGTTATTCAGTTACTCAGGAACTCAGTTTCTCAGCTACTCAGTTACTCAGTTACTCAGTTACTCAAATGCTCAATTACTCAGGAACTCAGTTACTCAGCTACTCAGTTACTCAGGAATTCAGTTACTCAGCTAATCTGCTACTCAGCTACTCAGTTACTCGGTTACTCAGTTACTCAAATGCTCAATTACTCAGTTACTCAGATACTGAGATACTCAGTTACACAGTTACTCATTTACTCAGTTATTCAGATACTCAGTTGCTTAGATACTCAGTTGCTCACTTACTCAGTTACACAGATACTGAGATACTCAGTTACACAGTTACTCAGATGCTCTATTACTCAATTACTCAGTTGCTCAGATACTCAGTTACTCAGTTACTCAGTTATTCAGTTACTCAGGAATTCAGTTACTCAGCTACTCAGCTACTCAGTTACTCAGTTACTCAGGAATTAAGTTACTCAGCTACTCAGTTACTCAGTTACTCAGTTACTCAAATGCTCAATTACTCAGGAACTCAGTTACTCAGCTACTCAGTTACTCAGTTACACAGTTACTCAGTTATTCAGTTACACAATTACTCAATTACTCAGTTACTCAAATGCTCAATTACTCTGTTACACAGATACTGAGATACTCAGTTACACAGTCACTCAGATGCTCTATTACTCAGTTACTCAGTTACTCAGATGCTCAATTACTCAGTTACTCAGTTACTCAGTTACTCAGTTACTCAGTTACTCAGTTACACAGTTATTCGGTTACTCAGTTACTCAGGTAATCAGTTACTCAGTTACTTAGATACTCATTTACTCAGTTACTCAGTTACTCAGATACTCAGATACTAAGATACTCAGTTAATCAGTTACTATGATACTCAAATACTCAGCTACTCAGTTAATCAGTTACTCAGTTGCTCACTTACTCTGTTACACAATCACTCATACACAGAATTACTCAGTTACTCAGTTAATCAGTTATTCAGTTACTCAGGAATTCAGTTACTCAGCTACTCAGTTACTCAGTTTATCAGTTACTCAAATGCTCAATTACTCAGTTACACAGATACTGAGATACTCAGTTACACAGTTACTCAGATGCTCTATTATCCAATTACTCAGTTACTCAGTTACTCAGTTATTCAGGTACCCTGGAATTCAGTTTCTCAGCTAATCAGCTACTCAGTTACTCAGTTACTCAGTTACTCAAATCCTCAATTACTCAGTTACTCAGATACTAAGATACTCAGTTACACAGTTACTCAGTTGCTCAATTACTCCGTTACCCATATACACAATGACTCAACTACTCAGTTAATCAGTTACTGAGTTGCTCAGTTACTTTGTTACTCAGTTACTCATACACACAATTACTCCGTTATTCAGTTACTCAGTTACTCAGTTACACAGTTACTCATTTACTCAGTTATGCAGATACTCAGTTACTTAGATACTCAGCTACTCAGTTACTCAGTTACTCAGTTACTCAGTTACTCAAATGCTCAATTACTCAGAAACTCAGTTACTCAGCTACTCAGTTACTCAGGAATTCAGTTACTCAGCTAATCTGCTACTCAGTTACTCAGTTACTCAAATCCTCAATTACTCAGTTACTCAGATACTAAGATACTCAGTTACACAGTTACTCAGATGCTCAATTACTCAGTTACCCATATACACAATGTCTCAACTACTCAGTTAATCAATTACTGAGTTGCTCAGTTACTTTGTTACTCAGTTACTCATACACACAATTACTCCGTCACTCAGTTACTCAGTTACTCAGTGACACAGTTACTCATTTACTCAGTTATTCATATACTCAGTTACTTAGATACTCAGTTACTCTGTTACTCAGTTACTCAGTTGCTCACTTACTCAGTTACACAGATACTGAGATACTCAGTTACACAGTTACTCAGATGCTCAATTAGTCAGTTACTCAGTTACGCAGTTACTCAGTTACTCAAATGCTCAATTACTCAGTTACTCAGATACTGAGATACTCAGTTACACAGTTACTCAGATGCTCAATTACTCAGTTACTCAGTTACTCAGATACTCAGATACTCAGTTACTCAGTAATCCAGTTACTCAGTTACTCAGGTACTCAGTTACTCAGTTACTCAGTTACACAGTTGTTCACTTACTCTGTTACACAATTACTCATACACAAAATTACTCCGTTACTCAGTAATTCAGTTACTCAAATGCTCAATTACTCAGTTACACTGATACTGAGATACTCAGTTACACAGTTACTCACATGCTCTATTACTCAATTACTCAGTTACTCAGATACTCAGTTACTCAGTTACTCAGTTACTCAGTTATTCAGGAATTCAGTTACTCAGCTACTCAGCTACTCAGTTACTCAAATGCTCAATTACTCAGTTACTCAAATGCTCAATTACTCTGTTACTCAGATATGAGATACTCAGTTACACAGTTACTCAGATGCTCTATTAGTTAGTTACTCAGTTACTCAGATACTCAGTTACTCAGTTACTCAGGAACTCAGTTACTCAGCTACTCAGTTACTCAGTTAATCAGTTACTCAAATGCTCAATTACTCAGTTACACTGATACTGAGATACTCAGTTACACAGTTACTCACATGCTCTATTACTCAATTACTCAGTTACTCAGATACTCAGATACTCAGATACTCGGATACTCAGTTATTCAGTTACTCAGGAACTCAGTTACTCAATTTCACAGTTACTCAATTTCACAGTTACTTAGTTACACAGCTGCTCAGTTACTTAGTTACTCAGTTACACAGTTACTCAGTTACTCAAATCCTCAATTACTCAGTTACTCAGATACTGAGATACTCAGTTACACAGTTACTCAGATGCTCAATTACTCAGTTACCCATATACACAATGACTCAACTACTCAGTTAATCAGTTACTGAGTTGCTCAGTTACTTTGTTACTCAGTTACTCATACACACAATTACTCCGTTACTCAGTTACTCAGTTACACAGTTACTCATTTACTCAGTTATTCAGATACTCAGTTACTTAGATACTCAGTTACTCTTTTACTCAGTTACTCAGTTGCTCACTTACTCAGTTACACAGATACTGAGATACTCAGTTACACAGTTACTCAGATGCTCTATTACTCAATTACTCAGTTGCTCAGATACTCAGTTACTCAGTTACTCAGTTATTCAGTTACTCAGGAATTCAGTTACTCAGCTACTCAGCTACTCAGTTACTCAGTTACTCAGTTACTCAGTTACTCAAATGCTCAATTACTCAGGAACTCAGTTACTCAGCTACTCAGTTACTCAGGAATTCAGTTACTCAGCTAATCTGCTACTCAGCTACTCAGTTACTCAAATGCTCAATTACTCAGTTACTCAGATACTGAGATACTCAGTTACACAGTTACACAGATGCTCATTTACTCAGTTACTCATATACACAATGACTCAACTACTCAGTTAATCAGTTACTGCGTTGCTCAGTTACTCTGTTACTCAGTTACTCATACACACAATTACTCCGTTACTCGGTTACTCAGTTACTCAGTTACACAGTTACTCATTTACTCAGTTATTCAGATACTCAGTTACTTAGATACTCAGTTGCTCACTTACTCAGTTACACAGATACTGAGATACTCAGTTACACAGTTACTCAGATACTCTATTACTCAATTACTCAGTTGCTCAGATACTCAGTTACTCAGTTATTCAGTTACTCAGGAATTCAGTTACTCAGCTACTCAGTTACTCAGTTACTCAGTTACTCAAATGCTCAATTACTCAGGAACTCAGTTACTCAGCTACTCAGTTACTCAGTTACACAGTTACTCAGTTATTCAGTTACACAATTACTCAATTACTCAGTTACTCAAATGCTCAATTACTCTGTTACACAGATACTGAGATACTCAGTTACACAGTCACTCAGATGCTCTATTACTCAGTTACTCAGTTACTCAGATGCTCAATTACTCAGTTACTCAGTTACTCAGTTACTCAGTTACTCAGTTACTCAGTTACTCAGTTACACAGTTACTCGGTTACTCAGTTACTCAGGTAATCAGTTACTCAGTTACTTAGATACTCATTTAATCAGTTCATAAGATACTCAAATACTCAGCTACTCAGTTAATCAGTTACTGAGTTGCTCAGTTACTTTGTTACTCAGTTACTCATACACACAATTACTCCGTTACTCAGTTACTCAGTTACTCAGTTACACAGTTACTCATTTACTCAGTTATTCAGATACTCAGTTACTTAGATACTCAGCTACTCAGTTACTCAGTTACTCAGTTACTCAGTTACTCAAATGCTCAATTACTCAGAAACTCAGTTACTCAGCTACTCAGTTACTCAGGAATTCAGTTACTCAGCTAATCTGCTACTCAGTTACTCAGTTACTCAAATCCTCAATTACTCAGTTACTCAGATACTAAGATACTCAGTTACACAGTTACTCAGATGCTCAATTACTCAGTTACCCATATACACAATGACTCAACTACTCAGTTAATGAATTACTGAGTTGCTCAGTTACTTTGTTACTCAGTTACTCATACACACAATTACTCCGTCACTCAGTTACTCAGTTACTCAGTGACACAGTTACTCATTTACTCAGTTATTCATATACTCAGTTACTTAGATACTCAGTTACTCTGTTACTCAGTTACTCAGTTGCTCACTTACTCAGTTACACAGATACTGAGATACTCAGTTACACAGTTACTCAGATGCTCTATTACTCAATTACTCAGTTGCTCAGATACTCAGTTACTCAGTTACTCAGTTATTCAGTTTCTCAGCTACTCAGTTACTCAGTTACTCAGTTATTCAGTTACTCAGGGATTAAGTTACTCAGCTACTCAGTTACTCAGTTACACAGTCACTCAGATGCTCTATTACTCAGTTACTCAGGAATTCAGTTACTCTGTTACACAATCACTCATACACATAATTACTCAGTTACTCAGTTACTCAGTTACTCAGTTACTTAGATACTCAGTTAATCAGTTAATAAGATACTCAAATACTCAGCTACTCAGTTAATCAGTTACTCAGTTGCTCACTTACTCTGTTACACAGATACTGAGATACTCAGTTACACAGTTACTCAGATGCTCAATTACTCATTTACTCAGTTACTCAGTTACTCAGATACTTAGATACTCAGTTAATCAGTTACTAAGATACTCAAATACTCAGCTACTCAGTTAATCACTTACTCAGTTGCTCACTTACTCTGTTACACAATCACTCATACACATAATTACTCAGTTACTCAGTTACTCAGTTACTCAGTTGCTCACTTACTCAGTTACACAGATACTGAGATACTCAGTTACACAGTTACTCAGATGCTCTATTACTCAATTACTCAGTTACTCAGATACTCAGTTACTCAGTTATTCAGTTACTCAAATGCTCAGTTACTCAGTTACTCAGATACTGAGATACTCAGTTACACTGTTACTCAGATGCTCAATTAGTCAGTTACTCAGTTACGCAGTTACTCAGTTACTCAAATGCTCAATTACTCAGTTACTCAGATACTGAGATACTCAGTTACACAGTTACTCAGATGCTCAATTACTCAGTTACTCAGTTACTCAGATACTCAGATACTCAGTTACTCAGTAATCCAGTTACTCAGTTACTCAGGTACTCAGTTACTCAGTTACTCAGTTACTCAGTTACTCAGGTACTCAGTTACTCAGTTACTCAGTTACACAGTTGCTCACTTACTCTGTTACACAATTACTCATACACAAAATTACTCCGTTACTCAGTAATTCAGTTACTCAAATGCTCAATTACTCAGTTACACTGATACTGAGATACTCAGTTACACAGTTACTCACATGCTCTATTACTCAATTACTCAGTTACTCAGATACTCAGTTACTCAGTTACTCAGTTACTCAGTTATTCAGGAATTCAGTTACTCAGCTACTCAGCTACTCAGTTACTCAAATGCTCAATTACTCTGTTATTCAGATATGAGATACTCAGTTACACAGTTACTCAGATGCTCTATTAGTTACTTACTCAGTTACTCAGATACTCAGTTACTCAGTTACTCAGGAACTCAGTTACTCAGCTACTCAGTTACTCAGTTAATCAGTTACTCAAATGCTCAATTACTCAGTTACACTGATACTGAGATACTCAGTTACACAGTTACTCACATGCTCTATTACTCAATTACTCAGTTACTCAGATACTCAGATACTCGGATACTCAGTTATTCAGTTACTCAGGAACTCAGTTACTCAATTTCACAGTTACTTAGGTACACAGCTGCTCAGTTACTTAGTTACTCAGTTACACAGTTACTCAGTTATTCAGTTACACAATTACTCAATTACTCAGTTACTCAAATGCTCAATTACTCTGTTACTCAGATATGAGATACTCAGTTACACAGTTAATCAGATGCTCTATTAGTTAGTTACTCAGTTACTCAGATACTCAGTTACTCAGTTACTCAGGAACACATTTACTCAGCTACTCAGTTACTCAGTTAATCAGTTAATCAGTTACTCAGTTAATCAGTTACTCAGTTAATCAGTTACTCAAATGCTCAATTACTCAGTTACACAGATACTGAGATACTCAGTTACACAGTTACTCAGATGCTCTATTACCCAATTACTCAGTTACTCAGTTATTCAGTTACTCAGGAATTCAGTTACTCAGCTAATCAGCTACTCAGTTACTCAGTTACTCAGTTACTCAAATCCTCAATTACTCAGTTACTCAGATACTGAGATACTCAGTTACACAGTTACTCAGATGCTCAATTACTCAGTTACCCATATACACAATGACTCAACTACTCAGTTAATCAGTTACTGAGTTGCTCAGTTACTTTGTTACTCAGTTACTCATACACACAATTACTCCGTTACTCAGTTACTCAGTTACACAGTTACTCATTTACTCAGTTATTCAGATACTCAGTTACTTAGATACTCAGTTACTCTTTTACTCAGTTACTCAGTTGCTCACTTACTCAGTTACACAGATACTGAGATACTCAGGAATTCAGTTACTCAGCTAATCTGCTACTCAGTTACTCAGTTACTCAAATCCTCAATTACTCAGTTACTCAGATACTAAGATACTCAGTTACACAGTTACTCAGATGCTCAATTACTCAGTTACCCATATACACAATGACTCAACTACTCAGTTAATCAAGTACTGAGTTGCTCACTTACTTTGTTACTCAGTTACTCATACACACAATTACTCCGTCACTCAGTTACTCAGTTACTCAGTGACACAGTTACTCATTTACTCAGTTATTCATATACTCAGTTACTTAGATACTCAGTTACTCTGTTACTCAGTTACTCAGTTGCTCACTTACTCAGTTACACAGATACTGAGATACTCAGTTACACAGTTACTCAGATGCTCTATTACTCAATTACTCAGTTGCTCAGATACTCAGTTACTCAGTTACTCAGTTATTCAGTTTCTCAGCTACTCAGTTACTCAGTTACTCAGTTATTCAGTTACTCAGGGATTAAGTTACTCAGCTACTCAGTTACTCAGTTACACAGTCACTCAGATGCTCTATTACTCAGTTACTCAGGAATTCAGTTACTCTGTTACACAATCACTCATACACATAATTACTCAGTTACTCAGTTACTCAGTTACTCAGTTACTTAGATACTCAGTTAATCAGTTAATAAGATACTCAAATACTCAGCTACTCAGTTAATCAGTTACTCAGTTGCTCACTTACTCTGTTACACAGATACTGAGATACTCAGTTACACAGTTACTCAGATGCTCAATTACTCATTTACTCAGTTACTCAGTTACTCAGATACTTAGATACTCAGTTAATCAGTTACTAAGATACTCAAATACTCAGCTACTCAGTTAATCACTTACTCAGTTGCTCACTTACTCTGTTACACAATCACTCATACACATAATTACTCAGTTACTCAGTTACTCAGTTACTCAGTTGCTCACTTACTCAGTTACACAGATACTGAGATACTCAGTTACACAGTTACTCAGATGCTCTATTACTCAATTACTCAGTTACTCAGATACTCAGTTACTCAGTTACTCAGTTACTCAGATACTGAGATACTCAGTTACACTGTTACTCAGATGCTCAATTAGTCAGTTACTCAGTTACGCAGTTACTCAGATGCTCAATTACTCAGTTACTCAGTTACTCAGATACTCAGATACTCAGTTACTCAGTAATCCAGTTACTCAGTTACTCAGGTACTCAGTTACTCAGTTCCTCAGTTACTCAGTTACTCAGTTATTCAGGAATTCAGTTACTCAGCTACTCAGCTACTCAGTTACTCAAATGCTCAATTACTCAGTTACTCAAATGCTCAATTACTCTGTTACTCAGATATGAGATACTCAGTTACACAGTTACTCAGATGCTCTATTAGTTACTTACTCAGTTACTCAGTTACTCAGGAACTCAGTTACTCAGCTACTCAGTTACTCAGTTAATCAGTTACTCAAATGCTCAATTACTCAGTTACACTGATACTGAGATACTCAGTTACACAGTTACTCACATGCTCTATTACTCAATTACTCAGTTACTCAGATACTCAGATACTCGGATACTCAGTTATTCAGTTACTCAGGAACTCAGTTACACAATTTCACAGTTACTTAGGTACACAGCTGCTCAGTTACTTAGTTACTCAGTTACACAGTTACTCAGTTATTCAGTTACACAATTACTCAATTACTCAGTTACTCAAATGCTCAATTACTCTGTTACTCAGATATGAGATACTCAGTTACACAGTTAATCAGATGCTCTATTCGTTAGTTACTCAGTTACTCAGATACTCAGTTACTCAGTTACTCAGGAACACATTTACTCAGCTACTCAGTTACTCAGTTAATCAGTTAATCAGTTACTCAGTTAATCAGTTACTCAAATGCTCAATTACTCAGTTACACAGATACTGAGATACTCAGTTACACAGTTACTCAGATGCTCTATTACCCAATTACTCAGTTACTCAGTTATTCAGTTACTCAGGAATTCAGTTACTCAGCTAATCAGCTACTCAGTTACTCAGTTACTCAGTTACTCAAATCCTCAATTACTCAGTTACTCAGATACTGAGATACTCAGTTACACAGTTACTCAGATGCTCAATTACTCAGTTACCCATATACACAATGACTCAACTACTCAGTTAATCAGTTACTGAGTTGCTCAGTTACTTTGTTACTCAGTTACTCATACACACAATTACTCCGTTACTCAGTTACTCAGTTACACAGTTACTCATTTACTCAGTTATTCAGATACTCAGTTACTTAGATACTCAGTTACTCTTTTACTCAGTTACTCAGTTGCTCACTTACTCAGTTACACAGATACTGAGATACTCAGTTACACAGTTACTCAGATGCTCTATTACTCAATTACTCAGTTGCTCAGATACTCAGTTACTCAGTTACTCAGTTATTCAGTTACTCAGGAATTCAGTTCCTCAGCTACTCAGCTACTCAGTTACTCAGTTACTCAGTTACTCAGTTACTCAAATGCTCAATTACTCAGGAACTCAGTTACTCAGCTACTCAGTTACTCAGGAATTCAGTTACTCAGCTAATCTGCTACTCAGCTACTCAGTTACTCAAATGCTCAATTACTCAGTTACTCAGATACTGAGATACTCAGTTACACAGTTACTCAGATGCTCATTTACTCAGTTACTCATATACACAATGACTCAACTACTCAGTTAATCAGTTACTGCGTTGCTCAGTTACTCTGTTACTCAGTTACTCATACACACAATTACTCCGTTACTCGGTTACTCAGTTACTCAGTTACACAGTTACTCATTTACTCAGTTATTCAGATACTCAGTTACTTAGATACTCAGTTGCTCACTTACTCAGTTACACAGATACTGAGATACTCAGTTACACAGTTACTCAGATACTCTATTACTCAATTACTCAGTTGCTCAGATACTCAGTTACTCAGTTACTCAGTTATTCAGTTACTCAGGAATTCAGTTACTCAGCTACTCAGTTACTCAGTTACTCAGTTACTCAAATGCTCAATTACTCTGTTACACAGATACTGAGATACTCAGTTACACAGTCACTCAGATGCTCTATTACTCAGTTACTCAGTTACTCAGATGCTCAATTACTCAGTTACTCAGTTACTCAGTTACTCAGTTACTCAGTTACACAGTTACTCGGTTACTCAGTTACTCAGGTAATCAGTTACTCAGTTACTTAGATACTCATTTAATCAGTTCATAAGATACTCAAATACTCAGCTACTCAGTTAATCAGTTACTCAGTTGCTCACTTACTCCGTTACACAATTACTCATACACAGAATTACTCAGTTACTCAGTTATTCAGTTACTCAGGAACTCAGTTACTCAGCTACTCAGTTACTCAGTTAATCAGTTACTCAAATGCTCAATTACTCAGTTACACAGATACTGAGATACTCAGTTACACAGTTACTCAGATGCTCAATTACTCATTTACTCAGTTACTCAGTTACTCAGATACTCAGATACTCAGTTAATCAGTTACTAAGATACTCAAATACTCAGCTACTCAGTTAATCAGTTACTCAGTTGCTCACTTACTCTGTTACACAATCACTCATACACAGAATTACTCAGTTACTCAGTTACTCATTTACTCAGTTATTCAGTTACTCAGGAACTCAGTTTCTCAGCTACTCAGTTAATCAGTTACTCAAATGCTCAATTACTCTGTTACACAGATACTGAGATACTCAGTTACACAGTTACTCAGATGCTCTATTGCCCAATTACTCAATTACTCAGATACTCAGTTACTCTGTTACTCAGTTATTCAGTTACTCAGGAATTCAGTTACTCAGCTACTCAGCTACTCAGTTACACAGATACTGAGATACTCAGTTACACAGTTACTCAGATGCTCTATTACTCAATTACTCAGTTGCTGAGATACTCAGTTACTCAGTTACTCAGTTATTCAGTTACTCAGGAATTCAGTTACTCAGCTTCTCAGCTACTCAGTTACTCAGTTACTCAGTTACTCAGTTACTCAACTGCTCAATTACTCAGGAACTCAGTTACTCAGCTACTCAGTTACTCAGGAATTCAGTTACTCAGCTAATCTGCTACTCAGCTACTCAGTTACTCGGTTACTCAGTTACTCAAATGCTCAATTACTCAGTTACTCAGATACTGAGATACTCAGTTACGCAGTTACTCAGATGCTCATTTACTCAGTTACTCATATACACAATGACTCAACTACTCAGTTAATCAGTTACTGCGTTGCTCAGTTACTCTGTTACTCAGTTACTCATACACACAATTACTCCGTTACTCGGTTACTCAGTTACTCAGTTACACAGTTACTCATTTACTCAGTTATTCAGATACTCAGTTACTTAGATACTCAGTTGCTCACTTACTCAGTTACACAGATACTGAGATACTCAGTTACACAGTTACTCAGATGCTCTATTACTCAATTACTCAGTTGCTCAGATACTCAGTTACTCAGTTACTCAGTTATTCAGTTACTCAGGAATTCAGTTACTCAGCTACTCAGCTACTCAGTTACTCAGTTACTCAGGAATTAAGTTACTCAGCTACTCAGTTACTCAGTTACTCAGTTACTCAAATGCTCAATTACTCAGGAACTCAGTTACTCAGCTACTCAGTTACTCAGTTACACAGTTACTCAGTTATTCAGTTACACAATTACTCAATTACTCAGTTACTCAAATGCTCAATTACTCTGTTACACAGATACTGAGATACTCAGTTACACAGTCACTCAGATGCTCTATTACTCAGTTACTCGGTTACTCAGTTACTCAGGTAATCAGTTACTCAGTTACTTAGATACTCATTTAATCAGTTCATAAGATACTCAAATACTCAGCTACTCAGTTAATCAGTTACTCAGTTGCTCACTTACTCCGTTACACAATTACTCATACACAGAATTACTCAGTTACTCAGTTATTCAGTTACTCAGGAACTCAGTTACTCAGCTACTCAGTTACTCAGTTAATCAGTTACTCAAATGCTCAATTACTCAGTTACACAGATACTGAGATACTCAGTTACACAGTTACTCAGATGCTCAATTACTCATTTACTCAGTTACTCAGTTACTCAGATACTCAGATACTCAGATACTCAGTTAATCAGTTACTAAGATACTCAAATACTCAGCTACTCAGTTAATCAGTTACTCAGTTGCTCACTTACTCTGTTACACAATCACTCATACACAGAATTACTCAGTTACTCAGTTACTCATTTACTCAGTTATTCAGTTACTCAGGAACTCAGTTTCTCAGCTACTCAGTTAATCAGTTACTCAAATGCTCAATTACTCTGTTACACAGATACTGAGACACTCAGTTACACAGTTACTCAGATGCTCTATTGCCCAATTACTCAATTACTCAGATACTCAGTTACTCAGTTACTCAGTTATTCAGTTACTCAGGAATTCAGTTACTCAGCTAATCAGCTACTCAGTTACTCAGTTACTCAGTTACTCAAATCCTCAATTACTCAGTTACTCAGATACTGAGATACTCAGTTACACAGTTACTCAGATGCTCAATTACTCAGTTACCCATATACACAATGACTCAACTACTCAGTTAATCAGTTACTGAGTTGCTCAGTTACTTTGTTACTCAGTTACTCATACACACAATTACTCCGTTACTCCGTTACTCAGTTACACAGTTACTCATTTACTCAGTTATTCAGATACTCAGTTACTTAGATACTCAGTTACTCTTTTACTCAGTTACTCAGTTGCTCACTTACTCAGTTACACAGATACTGAGATACTCAGTTACACAGTTACTCAGATGCTCTATTACTCAATTACTCAGTTGCTCAGATACTCAGTTACTCAGTTACTCAGTTATTCAGTTACTCAGGAATTCAGTTACTCAGCTACTCACCTACTCAGTTACTCAGTTACTCAGTTACTCAAATGCTCAATTACTCAGGAACTCAGTTACTCAGCTACTCAGTTACTCAGGAATTCAGTTACTCAGCTAATCTGCTACTCAGCTACTCAGTTACTCAAATGCTCAATTACTCAGTTACTCAGATACTGAGATACTCAGTTACACAGTTACTCAGATGCTCATTTACTCAGTTACTCATATACACAATGACTCAACTACTCAGTTAATCAGTTACTGCGTTGCTCAGTTACTCTGTTACTCAGTTACTCATACACACAATTACTCCGTTACTCGGTTACTCAGTTACTCAGTTACACAGTTACTCATTTACTCAGTTATTCAGATACTCAGTTACTTAGATACTCAGTTGCTCACTTACTCAGTTACACAGATACTGAGATACTCAGTTACACAGTTACTCAGATACTCTATTACTCAATTACTCAGTTGCTCAGATACTCAGTTACTCAGTTACTCAGTTATTCAGTTACTCAGGAATTCAGTTACTCAGCTACTCAGCTACTCAGTTACTCAGTTACTCAGGAATTAAGTTACTCAGCTACTCAGTTACTCAGTTACTCAGTTACTCAAATGCTCAATTACACAGGAACTCAGTTACTCAGCTACTCAGTTACTCAGTTACACAGTTACTCAGTTATTCAGTTACACAATTACTCAATTACTCAGTTACTCAAATGCTCAATTACTCTGTTACACAGATACTGAGATACTCAGTTACACAGTCACTCAGATGCTCTATTACTCAGTTACTCAGTTACTCAGATGCTCAATTACTCAGTTACTCAGTTACTCAAATGCTCAATTACTCTGTTACTCAGATATGAGATACTCAGTTACACAGTTAATCAGATGCTCTATTAGTTAGTTACTCAGTTACTCAGATACTCAGTTACTCAGTTACTCAGGAACACAGTTACTCAGCTACTCAGTTACTCAGTTAATCAGTTACTCAGTTAATCAGTTACTCAAATGCTCAATTACTCAGTTACACAGATACTGAGATACTCAGTTACACAGTTACTCAGATGCTCTATTACCCAATTACTCAGTTACTCAGTTATTCAGTTACTCAGGAATTCAGTTACTCAGCTAATCAGCTACTCAGTTACTCAGTTACTCAGTTACTCAAATCCTCAATTACTCAGTTACTCAGATACTGAGATACTCAGTTACACAGTTACTCAGATGCTCAATTACTCAGTTACCCATATACACAATGACTCAACTACTCAGTTAATCAGTTACTGAGTTGCTCAGTTACTTTGTTACTCAGTTACTCATACACACAATTACTCCGTTACTCAGTTACTCAGTTACACAGTTACTCATTTACTCAGTTATTCAGATACTCAGTTACTTAGATACTCTATTACTCAATTACTCAGTTGCTCAGATACTCAGTTACTCAGTTACTCAGTTATTCAGTTACTCAGGAATTCAGTTACTCAGCTACTCAGCTACTCAGTTACTCAGTTACTCAGGAATTAAGTTACTCAGCTACTCAGTTACTCAGTTACTCAGTTACTCAAATGCTCAATTACACAGGAACTCAGTTACTCAGCTACTCAGTTACTCAGTTACACAGTTACTCAGTTATTCAGTTACACAATTACTCAATTACTCAGTTACTCAAATGCTCAATTACTCTGTTACACAGATACTGAGATACTCAGTTACACAGTCACTCAGATGCTCTATTACTCAGTTACTCAGTTACTCAGATGCTCAATTACTCAGTTACTCAGTTACTCAAATGCTCAATTACTCTGTTACTCAGATATGAGATACTCAGTTACACAGTTAATCAGATGCTCTATTAGTTAGTTACTCAGTTACTCAGATACTCAGTTACTCAGTTACTCAGGAACACAGTTACTCAGCTACTCAGTTACTCAGTTAATCAGTTACTCAGTTAATCAGTTACTCAAATGCTCAATTACTCAGTTACACAGATACTGAGATACTCAGTTACACAGTTACTCAGATGCTCTATTACCCAATTACTCAGTTACTCAGTTATTCAGTTACTCAGGAATTCAGTTACTCAGCTAATCAGCTACTCAGTTACTCAGTTACTCAGTTACTCAAATCCTCAATTACTCAGTTACTCAGATACTGAGATACTCAGTTACACAGTTACTCAGATGCTCAATTACTCAGTTACCCATATACACAATGACTCAACTACTCAGTTAATCAGTTACTGAGTTGCTCAGTTACTTTGTTACTCAGTTACTCATACACACAATTACTCCGTTACTCAGTTACTCAGTTACACAGTTACTCATTTACTCAGTTATTCAGATACTCAGTTACTTAGATACTCAGTTACTCTGTTACTCAGTTACTCAGTTGCTCACTTACTCAGTTACACAGATACTGAGATACTCAGTTACACAGTTACTCAGATGCTCTATTACTCAATTACTTAGTTGCTCAGATACTCAGTTACTCAGTTACTCAGTTATTCAGTTACTCAGGAATTCAGTTACTCAGCTACTCAGCTACTCAGTTACTCAGGTAATCAGTTACTCAGTTACTTAGATACTCATTTAATCAGTTCATAAGATACTCAAATACTCAGCTACTCAGTTAATCAGTTACTCAGTTGCTCACTTACTCCGTTACACAATTACTCATACACAGAATTACTCAGTTACTCAGTTATTCAGTTACTCAGGAACTCAGTTACTCAGCTACTCAGTTACTCAGTTAATCAGTTACTCAAATGCTCAATTACTCAGTTACACAGATACTGAGATACTCAGTTACACAGTTACTCAGATGCTCAATTACTCATTTACTCAGTTACTCAGTTACTCAGATACTCAGATACTCAGATACTCAGTTAATCAGTTACTAAGATACTCAAATATCAGCTACTCAGTTAATCAGTTACTCAGTTGCTCACTTACTCTGTTACACAATCACTCATACACAGAATTACTCAGTTACTCAGTTACTCATTTACTCAGTTATTCAGTTACTCAGGAACTCAGTTACTCAGTTACTCAAATCCTCAATTACTCAGTTACTCAGATACTGAGATACTCAGTTACACAGTTACTCAGATGCTCAATTACTCAGTTACCCATATACACAATGACTCAACTACTCAGTTAATCAGTTACTGAGTTGCTCAGTTACTTTGTTACTCAGTTACTCATACACACAATTACTCCGTTACTCCGTTACTCAGTTACACAGTTACTCATTTACTCAGTTATTCAGATACTCAGTTACTTAGATACTCAGTTACTCTTTTACTCAGTTACTCAGTTGCTCACTTACTCAGTTACACAGATACTGAGATACTCAGTTACACAGTTACTCAGATGCTCTATTACTCAATTACTCAGTTGCTCAGATACTCAGTTACTCAGTTACTCAGTTATTCAGTTACTCAGGAATTCAGTTACTCAGCTACTCACCTACTCAGTTACTCAGTTACTCAGTTACTCAAATGCTCAATTACTCAGGAACTCAGTTACTCAGCTACTCAGTTACTCAGGAATTCAGTTACTCAGCTAATCTGCTACTCAGCTACTCAGTTACTCAAATGCTCAATTACTCAGTTACTCAGATACTGAGATACTCAGTTACACAGTTACTCAGATGCTCATTTACTCAGTTACTCATATACACAATGACTCAACTACTCAGTTAATCAGTTACTGCGTTGCTCAGTTACTCTGTTACTCAGTTACTCATACACACAATTACTCCGTTACTCGGTTACTCAGTTACTCAGTTACACAGTTACTCATTTACTCAGTTATTCAGATACTCAGTTACTTAGATACTCAGTTGCTCACTTACTCAGTTACACAGATACTGAGATACTCAGTTACACAGTTACTCAGATACTCTATTACTCAATTACTCAGTTGCTCAGATACTCAGTTACTCAGTTACTCAGTTATTCAGTTACTCAGGAATTCAGTTACTCAGCTACTCAGCTACTCAGTTACTCAGTTACTCAGGAATTAAGTTACTCAGCTACTCAGTTACTCAGTTACTCAGTTACTCAAATGCTCAATTACACAGGAACTCAGTTACTCAGCTACTCAGTTACTCAGTTACACAGTTACTCAGTTATTCAGTTACACAATTACTCAATTACTCAGTTACTCAAATGCTCAATTACTCTGTTACACAGATACTGAGATACTCAGTTACACAGTCACTCAGATGCTCTATTACTCAGTTACTCAGTTACTCAGATGCTCAATTACTCAGTTACTCAGTTACTCAAATGCTCAATTACTCTGTTACTCAGATATGAGATACTCAGTTACACAGTTAATCAGATGCTCTATTAGTTAGTTACTCAGTTACTCAGATACTCAGTTACTCAGTTACTCAGGAACACAGTTACTCAGCTACTCAGTTACTCAGTTAATCAGTTACTCAGTTAATCAGTTACTCAAATGCTCAATTACTCAGTTACACAGATACTGAGATACTCAGTTACACAGTTACTCAGATGCTCTATTACCCAATTACTCAGTTACTCAGTTATTCAGTTACTCAGGAATTCAGTTACTCAGCTAATCAGCTACTCAGTTACTCAGTTACTCAGTTACTCAAATCCTCAATTACTCAGTTACTCAGATACTGAGATACTCAGTTACACAGTTACTCAGATGCTCAATTACTCAGTTACCCATATACACAATGACTCAACTACTCAGTTAATCAGTTACTGAGTTGCTCAGTTACTTTGTTACTCAGTTACTCATACACACAATTACTCCGTTACTCAGTTACTCAGTTACACAGTTACTCATTTACTCAGTTATTCAGATACTCAGTTACTTAGATACTCTATTACTCAATTACTCAGTTGCTCAGATACTCAGTTACTCAGTTACTCAGTTATTCAGTTACTCAGGAATTCAGTTACTCAGCTACTCAGCTACTCAGTTACTCAGTTACTCAGGAATTAAGTTACTCAGCTACTCAGTTACTCAGTTACTCAGTTACTCAAATGCTCAATTACACAGGAACTCAGTTACTCAGCTACTCAGTTACTCAGTTACACAGTTACTCAGTTATTCAGTTACACAATTACTCAATTACTCAGTTACTCAAATGCTCAATTACTCTGTTACACAGATACTGAGATACTCAGTTACACAGTCACTCAGATGCTCTATTACTCAGTTACTCAGTTACTCAGATGCTCAATTACTCAGTTACTCAGTTACTCAAATGCTCAATTACTCTGTTACTCAGATATGAGATACTCAGTTACACAGTTAATCAGATGCTCTATTAGTTAGTTACTCAGTTACTCAGATACTCAGTTACTCAGTTACTCAGGAACACAGTTACTCAGCTACTCAGTTACTCAGTTAATCAGTTACTCAGTTAATCAGTTACTCAAATGCTCAATTACTCAGTTACACAGATACTGAGATACTCAGTTACACAGTTACTCAGATGCTCTATTACCCAATTACTCAGTTACTCAGTTATTCAGTTACTCAGGAATTCAGTTACTCAGCTAATCAGCTACTCAGTTACTCAGTTACTCAGTTACTCAAATCCTCAATTACTCAGTTACTCAGATACTGAGATACTCAGTTACACAGTTACTCAGATGCTCAATTACTCAGTTACCCATATACACAATGACTCAACTACTCAGTTAATCAGTTACTGAGTTGCTCAGTTACTTTGTTACTCAGTTACTCATACACACAATTACTCCGTTACTCAGTTACTCAGTTACACAGTTACTCATTTACTCAGTTATTCAGATACTCAGTTACTTAGATACTCAGTTACTCTGTTACTCAGTTACTCAGTTGCTCACTTACTCAGTTACACAGATACTGAGATACTCAGTTACACAGTTACTCAGATGCTCTATTACTCAATTACTTAGTTGCTCAGATACTCAGTTACTCAGTTACTCAGTTATTCAGTTACTCAGGAATTCAGTTACTCAGCTACTCAGCTACTCAGTTACTCAGGTAATCAGTTACTCAGTTACTTAGATACTCATTTAATCAGTTCATAAGATACTCAAATACTCAGCTACTCAGTTAATCAGTTACTCAGTTGCTCACTTACTCCGTTACACAATTACTCATACACAGAATTACTCAGTTACTCAGTTATTCAGTTACTCAGGAACTCAGTTACTCAGCTACTCAGTTACTCAGTTAATCAGTTACTCAAATGCTCAATTACTCAGTTACACAGATACTGAGATACTCAGTTACACAGTTACTCAGATGCTCAATTACTCATTTACTCAGTTACTCAGTTACTCAGATACTCAGATACTCAGATACTCAGTTAATCAGTTACTAAGATACTCAAATATCAGCTACTCAGTTAATCAGTTACTCAGTTGCTCACTTACTCTGTTACACAATCACTCATACACAGAATTACTCAGTTACTCAGTTACTCATTTACTCAGTTATTCAGTTACTCAGGAACTCAGTTACTCAGTTACTCAAATCCTCAATTACTCAGTTACTCAGATACTGAGATACTCAGTTACACAG
Organism: Lasioglossum villosulum; assembly: GCA_963971365.1. Taxonomy (NCBI): domain Eukaryota; kingdom Metazoa; phylum Arthropoda; class Insecta; order Hymenoptera; family Halictidae; genus Lasioglossum; species Lasioglossum villosulum. Next base: position 17,100,426 of record OZ020501.1, read on the forward strand.
TTACTCAGATGCTCAATTACTCAGTTACCCATATACACAATGACTCAACTACTCAGTTAATCAGTTACTGAGTTGCTCAGTTACTTTGTTACTCAGTTACTCATACACACAATTACTCCGTTACTCCGTTACTCAGTTACACAGTTACTCATTTACTCAGTTATTCAGATACTCAGTTACTTAGATACTCAGTTACTCTTTTACTCAGTTACTCAGTTGCTCACTTACTCAGTTACACAGATACTGAGATACTCAGTTACACAGTTACTCAGATGCTCTATTACTCAATTACTCAGTTGCTCAGATACTCAGTTACTCAGTTACTCAGTTATTCAGTTACTCAGGAATTCAGTTACTCAGCTACTCACCTACTCAGTTACTCAGTTACTCAGTTACTCAAATGCTCAATTACTCAGGAACTCAGTTACTCAGCTACTCAGTTACTCAGGAATTCAGTTACTCAGCTAATCTGCTACTCAGCTACTCAGTTCCCCAAATGCTCAATTACTCAGTTACTCAGATACTGAGATACTCAGTTACACAGTTACTCAGATGCTCATTTACTCAGTTACTCATATACACAATGACTCAACTACTCAGTTAATCAGTTACTGCGTTGCTCAGTTACTCTGTTACTCAGTTACTCATACACACAATTACTCCGTTACTCGGTTACTCAGTTACTCAGTTACACAGTTACTCATTTACTCAGTTATTCAGATACTCAGTTACTTAGATACTCAGTTGCTCACTTACTCAGTTACACAGATACTGAGATACTCAGTTACACAGTTACTCAGATACTCTATTACTCAATTACTCAGTTGCTCAGATACTCAGTTACTCAGTTACTCAGTTATTCAGTTACTCAGGAATTCAGTTACTCAGCTACTCAGCTACTCAGTTACTCAGTTACTCAGGAATTAAGTTACTCAGCTACTCAGTTACTCAGTTACTCAGTTACTCAAATGCTCAATTACACAGGAACTCAGTTACTCAGCTACTCAGTTACTCAGTTACACAGTTACTCAGTTATTCAGTTACACAATTACTCAATTACTCAGTTACTCAAATGCTCAATTACTCTGTTACACAGATACTGAGATACTCAGTTACACAGTCACTCAGATGCTCTATTACTCAGTTACTCAGTTACTCAGATGCTCAATTACTCAGTTACTCAGTTACTCAAATGCTCAATTACTCTGTTACTCAGATATGAGATACTCAGTTACACAGTTAATCAGATGCTCTATTAGTTAGTTACTCAGTTACTCAGATACTCAGTTACTCAGTTACTCAGGAACACAGTTACTCAGCTACTCAGTTACTCAGTTAATCAGTTACTCAGTTAATCAGTTACTCAAATGCTCAATTACTCAGTTACACAGATACTGAGATACTCAGTTACACAGTTACTCAGATGCTCTATTACCCAATTACTCAGTTACTCAGTTATTCAGTTACTCAGGAATTCAGTTACTCAGCTAATCAGCTACTCAGTTACTCAGTTACTCAGTTACTCAAATCCTCAATTACTCAGTTACTCAGATACTGAGATACTCAGTTACACAGTTACTCAGATGCTCAATTACTCAGTTACCCATATACACAATGACTCAACTACTCAGTTAATCAGTTACTGAGTTGCTCAGTTACTTTGTTACTCAGTTACTCATACACACAATTACTCCGTTACTCAGTTACTCAGTTACACAGTTACTCATTTACTCAGTTATTCAGATACTCAGTTACTTAGATACTCAGTTACTCTGTTACTCAGTTACTCAGTTGCTCACTTACTCAGTTACACAGATACTGAGATACTCAGTTACACAGTTACTCAGATGCTCTATTACTCAATTACTCAGTTGCTCAGATACTCAGTTACTCAGTTACTCAGTTATTCAGTTACTCAGGAATTCAGTTACTCAGCTTCTCAGCTACTCAGTTACTCAGTTACTCAGTTACTCAGTTACTCAAATGCTCAATTACTCAGGAACTCAGTTACTCAGCTACTCAGTTACTTAGGAATTCAGTTACTCAGCTAATCTGCTACACAGCTACTCAGTTACTCGGTTACTCAGTTACTCAGATGCTCAATTACTCAGTTACTCAGATACTGAGATACTCAGTTACACAGTTACTCAGATGCTCATTTACTCAGTTACTCATATACACAATGACTCAACTACTCAGTTAATCAGTTACTGAGTTGCTCAGTTACTCTGTTACTCAGTTACTCATACACACAATTACTCCGTTACTCGGTTACTCAGTTACTCAGTTACACAGTTACTCATTTACTCAGTTATTCAGATACTCAGTTGCTTAGATACTCAGTTGCTCACTTACTCAGTTATTCGGTTACTCAGTTACTCAGGTAATCAGTTACTCAGTTACTTAGATACTCATTTAATCAGTTCATAAGATACTCAAATACTCAGCTACTCAGTTAATCAGTTACTCAGTTGCTCACTTACTCCGTTACAAAATTACTCATACACAGAATTACTCAGTTACTCAGTTATTCAGTTACTCAGGAACTCAGTTACTCAGCTACTCAGTTACTCAGTTAATCAGTTACTCAAATGCTCAATTACTCAGTTACACAGATACTGAGATACTCAGTTACACAGTTACTCAGATGCTCAATTACTCATTTACTCAGTTACTCAGTTACTCAGATACTCAGATACTAAGATACTCAGTTAATCAGTTACTATGATACTCAAATACTCAGCTACTCAGTTAATCAGTTACTCAGTTGCTCACTTACTCTGTTACACAATCACTCATACACAGAATTACTCAGTTACTCAGTTACTCATTTACTCAGTTATTCAGTTACTCAGGAACTCAGTTTCTCAGCTACTCAGTTACTCAGTTACTCAGTTACTCAAATGCTCAATTACTCAGGAACTCAGTTACTCAGCTACTCAGTTACTCAGGAATTCAGTTACTCAGCTAATCTGCTACTCAGCTACTCAGTTACTCGGTTACTCAGTTACTCAAATGCTCAATTACTCAGTTACTCAGATACTGAGATACTCAGTTACACAGTTACTCAGATGCTCATTTACTCAGTTACTCATATACACAATGACTCAACTACTCAGTTAATCAGTTACTGAGTTGCTCAGTTACTCTGTTAGTCAGTTACTCATACACACAATTACTCCGTTACTCGGTTACTCAGTTACTCAGTTACACAGTTACTCATTTACTCAGTTATTCAGATACTCAGTTGCTTAGATACTCAGTTGCTCACTTACTCAGTTACACAGATACTGAGATACTCAGTTACACAGTTACTCAGATGCTCTATTACTCAATTACTCAGTTGCTCAGATACTCAGTTACTCAGTTACTCAGTTATTCAGTTACTCAGGAATTCAGTTACTCAGCTACTCAGCTACTCAGTTACTCAGTTACTCAGGAATTAAGTTACTCAGCTACTCAGTTACTCAGTTACTCAGTTACTCAAATGCTCAATTACTCAGGAACTCAGTTACTCAGCTACTCAGTTACTCAGTTACACAGTTACTCAGTTATTCAGTTACACAATTACTCAATTACTCAGTTACTCAAATGCTCAATTACTCTGTTACACAGATACTGAGATACTCAGTTACACAGTCACTCAGATGCTCTATTACTCAGTTACTTAGTTGCTCAGATACTCAGTTACTCAGTTACTCAGTTATTCAGTTACTCAGGAATTCAGTTACTCAGCTACTCAGCTACTCAGTTACTCAGGTAATCAGTTACTCAGTTACTTAGATACTCATTTAATCAGTTCATAAGATACTCAAATACTCAGCTACTCAGTTAATCAGTTACTCAGTTGCTCACTTACTCCGTTACACAATTACTCATACACAGAATTACTCAGTTACTCAGTTATTCAGTTACTCAGGAACTCAGTTACTCAGCTACTCAGTTACTCAGTTAATCAGTTACTCAAATGCTCAATTACTCAGTTACACAGATACTGAGATACTCAGTTACACAGTTACTCAGATGCTCAATTACTCATTTACTCAGTTACTCAGTTACTCAGATACTCAGATACTCAGATACTCAGTTAATCAGTTACTAAGATACTCAAATACTCAGCTACTCAGTTAATCAGTTACTCAGTTGCTCACTTACTCTGTTACACAATCACTCACACACAGAATTACTCAGTTACTCAGTTACTCATTTACTCAGTTATTCAGTTACTCAGGAACTCAGTTTCTCAGCTACTCAGTTAATCAGTTACTCAAATGCTCAATTACTCTGTTACACAGATACTGAGACACTCAGTTACACAGTTACTCAGATGCTCTATTGCCCAATTACTCAGATACTCAGTTACTCAGTTACTCAGTTATTCAGTTACTCAGGAATTCAGTTACTCAGCTAATCAGCTACTCAGTTACTCAGTTACTCAGTTACTCAAATCCTCAATTACTCAGTTACTCAGATACTGAGATACTCAGTTACACAGTTACTCAGATGCTCAATTACTCAGTTACCCATATACACAATGACTCAACTACTCAGTTAATCAGTTACTGAGTTGCTCAGTTACTTTGTTACTCAGTTACTCATACACACAATTACTCCGTTACTCCGTTACTCAGTTACACAGTTACTCATTTACTCAGTTATTCAGATACTCAGTTACTTAGATACTCAGTTACTCTTTTACTCAGTTACTCAGTTGCTCACTTACTCAGTTACACAGATACTGAGATACTCAGTTACACAGTTACTCAGATGCTCTATTACTCAATTACTCAGTTGCTCAGATACTCAGTTACTCAGTTACTCAGTTATTCAGTTACTCAGGAATTCAGTTACTCAGCTACTCACCTACTCAGTTACTCAGTTACTCAGTTACTCAAATGCTCAATTACTCAGGAACTCAGTTACTCAGCTACTCAGTTACTCAGGAATTCAGTTACTCAGCTAATCTGCTACTCAGCTACTCAGTTACTCAAATGCTCAATTACTCAGTTACTCAGATACTGAGATACTCAGTTACACAGTTACTCAGATGCTCATTTACTCAGTTACTCATATACACAATGACTCAACTACTCAGTTAATCAGTTACTGCGTTGCTCAGTTACTCTGTTACTCAGTTACTCATACACACAATTACTCCGTTACTCGGTTACTCAGTTACTCAGTTACACAGTTACTCATTTACTCAGTTATTCAGATACTCAGTTACTTAGATACTCAGTTGCTCACTTACTCAGTTACACAGATACTGAGATACTCAGTTACACAGTTACTCAGATACTCTATTACTCAATTACTCAGTTGCTCAGATACTCAGTTACTCAGTTACTCAGTTATTCAGTTACTCAGGAATTCAGTTACTCAGCTACTCAGCTACTCAGTTACTCAGTTACTCAGGAATTAAGTTACTCAGCTACTCAGTTACTCAGTTACTCAGTTACTCAAATGCTCAATTACACAGGAACTCAGTTACTCAGCTACTCAGTTACTCAGTTACACAGTTACTCAGTTATTCAGTTACACAATTACTCAATTACTCAGTTACTCAAATGCTCAATTACTCTGTTACACAGATACTGAGATACTCAGTTACACAGTCACTCAGATGCTCTATTACTCAGTTACTCAGTTACTCAGATGCTCAATTACTCAGTTACTCAGTTACTCAAATGCTCAATTACTCTGTTACTCAGATATGAGATACTCAGTTACACAGTTAATCAGATGCTCTATTAGTTAGTTACTCAGTTACTCAGATACTCAGTTACTCAGTTACTCAGGAACACAGTTACTCAGCTACTCAGTTACTCAGTTAATCAGTTACTCAGTTAATCAGTTACTCAAATGCTCAATTACTCAGTTACACAGATACTGAGATACTCAGTTACACAGTTACTCAGATGCTCTATTACCCAATTACTCAGTTACTCAGTTATTCAGTTACTCAGGAATTCAGTTACTCAGCTAATCAGCTACTCAGTTACTCAGTTACTCAGTTACTCAAATCCTCAATTACTCAGTTACTCAGATACTGAGATACTCAGTTACACAGTTACTCAGATGCTCAATTACTCAGTTACCCATATACACAATGACTCAACTACTCAGTTAATCAGTTACTGAGTTGCTCAGTTACTTTGTTACTCAGTTACTCATACACACAATTACTCCGTTACTCAGTTACTCAGTTACACAGTTACTCATTTACTCAGTTATTCAGATACTCAGTTACTTAGATACTCAGTTACTCTGTTACTCAGTTACTCAGTTGCTCACTTACTCAGTTACACAGATACTGAGATACTCAGTTACACAGTTACTCAGATGCTCTATTACTCAATTACTCAGTTGCTCAGATACTCAGTTACTCAGTTACTCAGTTATTCAGTTACTCAGGAATTCAGTTACTCAGCTTCTCAGCTACTCAGTTACTCAGTTACTCAGTTACTCAGTTACTCAAATGCTCAATTACTCAGGAACTCAGTTACTCAGCTACTCAGTTACTCAGGAATTCAGTTACTCAGCTAATCTGCTACTCAGCTACTCAGTTACTCGGTTACTCAGTTACTCAAATGCTCAATTACTCAGTTACTCAGATACTGAGATACTCAGTTACACAGTTACTCAGATGCTCATTTACTCAGTTACTCATATACACAATGACTCAACTACTCAGTTAATCAGTTACTCAGTTGCTCACTTACTCCGTTACAAAATTACTCATACACAGAATTACTCAGTTACTCAGTTATTCAGTTACTCAGGAACTCAGTTACTCAGCTACTCAGTTACTCAGTTAATCAGTTACTCAAATGCTCAATTACTCAGTTACACAGATACTGAGATACTCAGTTACACAGTTACTCAGATGCTCAATTACTCATTTACTCAGTTACTCAGTTACTCAGATACTCAGATACTAAGATACTCAGTTAATCAGTTACTATGATACTCAAATACTCAGCTACTCAGTTAATCAGTTACTCAGTTGCTCACTTACTCTGTTACACAATCACTCATACACAGAATTACTCAGTTACTCAGTTACTCATTTACTCAGTTATTCAGTTACTCAGGAACTCAGTTTCTCAGCTACTCAGTTACTCAGTTACTCAGTTACTCAAATGCTCAATTACTCAGGAACTCAGTTACTCAGCTACTCAGTTACTCAGGAATTCAGTTACTCAGCTAATCTGCTACTCAGCTACTCAGTTACTCGGTTACTCAGTTACTCAAATGCTCAATTACTCAGTTACTCAGATACTGAGATACTCAGTTACACAGTTACTCAGATGCTCATTTACTCAGTTACTCATATACACAATGACTCAACTACTCAGTTAATCAGTTACTGAGTTGCTCAGTTACTCTGTTAGTCAGTTACTCATACACACAATTACTCCGTTACTCGGTTACTCAGTTACTCAGTTACACAGTTACTCATTTACTCAGTTATTCAGATACTCAGTTGCTTAGATACTCAGTTGCTCACTTACTCAGTTACACAGATACTGAGATACTCAGTTACACAGTTACTCAGATGCTCTATTACTCAATTACTCAGTTGCTCAGATACTCAGTTACTCAGTTACTCAGTTATTCAGTTACTCAGGAATTCAGTTACTCAGCTACTCAGCTACTCAGTTACTCAGTTACTCAGGAATTAAGTTACTCAGCTACTCAGTTACTCAGTTACTCAGTTACTCAAATGCTCAATTACTCAGGAACTCAGTTACTCAGCTACTCAGTTACTCAGTTACACAGTTACTCAGTTATTCAGTTACACAATTACTCAATTACTCAGTTACTCAAATGCTCAATTACTCTGTTACACAGATACTGAGATACTCAGTTACACAGTCACTCAGATGCTCTATTACTCAGTTACTCAGTTACTCAGATGCTCAATTACTCAGTTACTCAGTTACTCAGTTACTCAGTTACACAGTTATTCGGTTACTCAGTTACTCAGGTAATCAGTTACTCAGTTACTTAGATACTCATTTACTCAGTTACTCAGTTACTCAGATACTCAGATACTAAGATACTCAGTTAATCAGTTACTATGATACTCAAATACTCAGCTACTCAGTTAATCAGTTACTCAGTTGCTCACTTACTCTGTTACACAATCACTCATACACAGAATTACTCAGTTACTCAGTTAATCAGTTATTCAGTTACTCAGGAATTCAGTTACTCAGCTACTCAGTTACTCAGTTTATCAGTTACTCAAATGCTCAATTACTCAGTTACACAGATACTGAGATACTCAGTTACACAGTTACTCAGATGCTCTATTATCCAATTACTCAGTTACTCAGTTACTCAGTTATTCAGGTACCCTGGAATTCAGTTTCTCAGCTAATCAGCTACTCAGTTACTCAGTTACTCAGTTACTCAAATCCTCAATTACTCAGTTACTCAGATACTAAGATACTCAGTTACACAGTTACTCAGTTGCTCAATTACTCCGTTACCCATATACACAATGACTCAACTACTCAGTTAATCAGTTACTGAGTTGCTCAGTTACTTTGTTACTCAGTTACTCATACACACAATTACTCCGTTACTCAGTTACTCAGTTACTCAGTTACACAGTTACTCATTTACTCAGTTATTCAGATACTCAGTTACTTAGATACTCAGCTACTCAGTTACTCAGTTACTCAGTTACTCAGTTACTCAAATGCTCAATTACTCAGAAACTTAGTTACTCAGCTACTCAGTTACTCAGGAATTCAGTTACTCAGCTAATCTGCTACTCAGTTACTCAGTTACTCAAATCCTCAATTACTCAGTTACTCAGATACTAAGATACTCAGTTACACAGTTACTCAGATGCTCAATTACTCAGTTACCCATATACACAATGTCTCAACTACTCAGTTAATCAATTACTGAGTTGCTCAGTTACTTTGTTACTCAGTTACTCATACACACAATTACTCCGTCACTCAGTTACTCAGTTACTCAGTGACACAGTTACTCATTTACTCAGTTATTCATATACTCAGTTACTTAGATACTCAGTTACTCTGTTACTCAGTTACTCAGTTGCTCACTTACTCAGTTACACAGATACTGAGATACTCAGTTACACAGTTACTCAGATGCTCTATTACTCAATTACTCAGTTGCTCAGATACTCAGTTACTCAGTTACTCAGTTATTCAGTTTCTCAGCTACTCAGTTACTCAGTTACTCAGTTATTCAGTTACTCAGGAATTAAGTTACTCAGCTACTCAGTTACTCAGTTACACAGTCACTCAGATGCTCTATTACTCAGTTACTCAGGAATTCAGTTACTCAGTTACTCAGTTACTCAGTTACTCAGTTACACAGTTACTCGGTTACTCAGTTACTCAGTTACACAGTTACTCATTTACTCAGTTATTCAGATACTCAGTTGCTTAGATACTCAGTTGCTCACTTACTCAGTTACACAGATACTGAGATACTCAGTTACACAGTTACTCAGATGCTCTATTACTCAATTACTCAGTTGCTCAGATACTCAGTTACTCAGTTACTCAGTTATTCAGTTACTCAGGAATTCAGTTACTCAGCTACTCAGCTACTCAGTTACTCAGTTACTCAGGAATTAAGTTACTCAGCTACTCAGTTACTCAGTTACTCAGTTACTCAAATGCTCAATTACTCAGGAACTCAGTTACTCAGCTACTCAGTTACTCAGTGTTACGTCCCAAGTTGGACCCAGAGAAATTTTGATAGATTTTATTGATTCGAATGAGGGATACTGCGCAGTTTCGAACCTACCTGCAATCACCGGCTTCGGTTCGGGAAATTGAAGATATTGCGATATTTATGTGGCTTTGCTGGTGGATTATTTATTACGAAAGAATCGAAGTAGGTATTTGAAATAATTTTGGAAATTTTGATTTTAGATAAAACTTAAACAAAGTGTATTTAAGCAATAAATTCAGAATACATTTGGTTGTCTACAATGGTTAGTAATTATTATAAATGTTAGTATTTACCGTTGCGCTGTTTAGGGTTTTCGTGTAGCCGGATGCTGTATAATGGTGGCGATGACGCCTTTACAATGGTAGTGCTTATGAACTATTTCACACCAACGATTTAACCTTTAACTTCGACTAACAACTGAATTTTGACCGATTTTACACAAACGATTTAACTTTTAGATTCGAAATGATTGTTTCGATTACTAAATTGTTACTGTTAGATTGAACTGTTGACTTTTTACTGAGGCGCTGGCGAGGTGTCGTCGTTTTTATATTTTCTTCTATCCTTTGTTCTATGCCAAATCCTTGTGGAGTTGGTTCGATTTTCACTTCGTAATCGTTTTGTCATCATAATTGTTGTCTGCAGTTTTGGTCGTTGGATTGTTCTTCCATCCTTCTCTCTCCCGGCTGGGTCCTCCGCTTCTCACGTTCTTATTCTTCTCAGTATTTAATTTCGTTTAGGTGGTTTTTTATGATTTTGTGTTACACGTGGCCTACGTTCTTTAGCTCGCTCGCGTATTATATTTCGGTTTATTCGCTTAATATATGATTACGATATTTTATTTCTATTTCCGCGCAACATTAGTTAGAGAAAGTATTAAACAAAGTTAGGAAATATTTGTATAGTGGTTATTTATTATTTATTAGTGGTGGTTGGACCACCGGACGTGACACCTTCCCCTTTAGAAAGCAAATTTCCAAAGGAAATTTGTTTAAGTTGCTCCGCTACTTTGTTGAACTCGGATGTATTCGGTCTGTCGACCCTGGATCGGGTGTCGCGAAGGTCGTCGCTCGACTCGTCAGCTGCTGGGGTCTTGTTGTCCGTCTAATTGTATGTCTACAGTCTACAGTCTCGTCTGTAGTTTCTGTTGTGGTTCAGGTCGAGTGTGGGCCATTTTCAATTTATTTAAGTGTACTGTACGGATTTTCCCGTTAACTAAAATTTTTACATTTTGGTTAGGTAAAATTTCTATAACTTTATGAGGTCCCGTGTATTGGTCGCTGAATTTTCCTTTGAATGGTTCCTTTATTAAATATACTAAGTCTGCTACTTTAAAATTCTGTGGGTTTATTTTTCGGTCGTAGTAGTGTTTTGATTTAGCTTTGGCTGCGTTTAAATTTTTTCGTGCGGATAGTTGTAGTTCGTTGATTGTTGAATGTAGGTCTCGGAGGTAATCTTCATAGGTGGGTTCCAAGTTTTCCTTAATCGGGTCTCTGCTTGTAGGTTCTCGAGCAATGTTTCCGAATACCAATTCGTGTGGAGAGAATCTTGTTCCTTCATGTACCGATGTATTGTATGAGAACATGGCCAAATCTAACCAATTATCCCAATTTGTTGCGTTGTTTACGTATTGTTTTAAATATTCTACTAATACGTGATGCGATCTTTCTATTGAACCATTACTTTGTGGGTGATAGGCCGTAGTTTTATAATGTTTAATTTTAAATTTCTTTGCTACTTGTTTTATAAGGTTTGAAGTAAAGTTGGTTCCCTGATCTGTTAAAATTGCCTTAGGGGCACCAAATCGGTAAATGAAATTTTTGATAAACCCATCTGCAATATCTGCGGCTGTCGTTCGTTCTAACGGTACTGCTATGGAGTATTTAGTTAATAGATCTTGCATGGTTAGTATGCACTTATTTCCATTTTTTGTTTCTGGCAATGGTCCTACAATATCTAAGCTGACTTTATCAAAGGCCTTTCCTGGCGTGTCTGTTAGTACCATGGGTTGTTTAGTTTTAATTCTTGTCAATTTCTTTAATTGGCATTCACTGCAAGTTCGTATGAAATCTTGAATATCCTTTTTCATTCCTTCCCAATAGTATGTTTGTCGGATTCGATGATAAGTTTTGGTTACTCCTTTGTGTCCGCCGATGGCTGACATATGCTTTTCTTCGATTATATTTAGTCTATCTTCCTCTGGAGGCATTGTTACTTGACCTGTGCATACGGTTACTTTTATTGGTTGATTCTGGAATGTTCTCTTTAATTCATTTATAATATATTTCCAAGGTATATCTTCAATGTTGGTTGATCTTCTTATGCTGAATGAGTCCAGATCCATTTCTTCAACTACATCTAATAAAGATGCCATAGCGTTGACAATGTTTTCGGGTTCGATCGGTGTATGTCTATCTTGTTTAATTGGTAACATGATAATGTAAAAATTGTCTTTATCATTGGGTTATAATCTAGCTCGTTCAAAAGTCAGATCAATGGTAGTACGTAATAAGTTAGCTTCTACTAATTCTTCTGCTCCTTTATCAATTGGTTTCCCACACATATCTACGAATACTACTTTATGTGTTTTGCCCATGTACAATGGTTCACGAGTTTCTCTGATTTCTGGGTATCTGTGTGGCGTTTGCGTTAAATTAGGCACTCCTATATGAGTCTCTACTGATTTAGGGGTTGCAGGAGGAGTGATATTATTTTCTCGATTAGGCGTTTCTGTGTTGAGTTGTAACGAATTGTCAAAATTTGAAGAACTGCGGGGAACGCTAGTTCCAGGATCAGAATTTAGTTGCGATGTTTGTAAACTGTCGGGTGGAATCGGTGAAAAATGTTTTGTTTCTATTCTCCCTTTTTGTCGTGTTGTGTCAGGTAGGGGTGAGTCTTCAGATGAAGTGGATGGATGTTTCCTTTTCCTCATTAATGTGTATGGTGATTCTTCTGTTTCTGTCTGATTTGATTCATTAGACTTCTTTTTCTTGCAAACTGGATTGGGTAACGATGAATCTTCCGATGATGTTGACAGCAATCTTTTCCTAATTGATTTCCCGTGTTGTAGTGGTAAGCAGATTTCTGGAGGGTTCCGGGATAGGGCATCGGCATTAGCATTAGTTTTTCCTTGTTTATAGTGAATTTTGTATTCGTGTTCCGATAGCTTGAGTTTCCATTTCCATAATCTGGAGGTTGGATCCTTGATGGAATGTAGCCAAACTAAGGGTTTATGATCCGTAATTATATTAAATGTTCGGCCGTATAGGTATGGCCGAAAGTGTGATATGCAGTAAACAATTGCTAAACATTCTTTTTCTATTGTGGAATATTTTTGTTCAGCTGCATTTAGTAATCGAGAAGCGTACGCTATGGGGAGGTCCTTTCCAATTGAACCTTGGCTTAGAATTCCTCCGATAGCATATGCAGATGCATCAGTAGTGAGGTTGAATGTTTTTGAAAAATCTGGAAACTGTAATATGGGCTCTGTTATGAGAGCTTCTCGTAAGATTTTAAAAGATTTTTCTTGCATCTCCTTCCATTCGAAAGTGACATCCTTCTTTAATAAATCTGTCAATGGTTTAGCTGTCGCGGAAAAGTTCGGTATAAATCTTCGGTAATATCCAGCTAATCCCAAAAATTGTTTAATATGTTTCGCGTTTCGGGGTTTTGGGAAATTCTGTACTGCTTCTATTTTCTTCGGATCAGGTTTTAACCCATCTTCGCTGATTATGTGTCCCAAGTACGTTACTTCATGACGTAGAAATTCGCATTTATCAGGTTGTAGTTTTAGTCGTGCGATGCGTAATCGATCCATTAATTTATTAAATTTAATTTCGTGCTCTCGTAAAGAACTTGAATATATTACTATATCGTCTAGATACACGAATAATTCGGATCCTTTCAAGGCCTTCAGGCCTGCCAGCACACTGTTCATCAGACGTTGAAATGTGGCTGGAGCGTTTTTCAAACCAAAAGGCATTCTTTTGAATTGAAAGTGGCCATAAGGTGTTGAGAATGCTGTCTTATGAGCGTCCTCAGGTGCCATTTTAATTTGATGAAATCCGGAAGCTAAATCAAATATAGAAAAATATTTGGCGCTTCCAAGTTGATCTAAGATTTCCGTAATGTTAGGTAAAGGATATGCATCGCCAATTGTTTTTTCATTTAAATTGCGGTAATCGATTACGAGACGCCATCGTTTGTTTCCGTGAGAATCTTGCTTCTTTGGCACGATCCATACTGGCGAATTATACGGTGATGTCGATGATTCGATCACGTCTGTTTCTAATAATTCTTGTACCTGTCTGTTTATTTCTTCCTTATGGATTTGTGGAAAACGATATTGTCGAGTGTTTACTGGAATGTCGTCTGTGGTATAAATTCTGTGTTGCAGCACGTCAGTCCCTTCGAGGATTTCTCCAGGGATGTTGAATCTGTCTTGATTTCGTTCAATCAGTTTTAAAATGTTTTCCTTTTCTTCTTCGTTGAGGTGATCAAACCTTAGTAGTTCTAGTATATCCTCGAGTCGATTGCGACGGCTTGCTGTCGCTACTCGATGAGCGTTGACCCTGCTGACTGACTGTTTTGTGATCTCTTCGAACGGCTCGAGTTTCAACATAGGTATGTCGAAGGCGTAGTCTTTCAATGTCGCGTTTGTTACTCTTATGTATGCTCTCCCTTTATTATTACTGACCACAGTCTCTCCGAAAAATATTCCTTTCTCTCCGGAAGTATTAGGAATATAGCCCTGCTGTATTTCAGGATTGATTATATTTACTAGTAGTGGAATTGATGTTCTTCTAGGAACGATTACTTGTTGTTCTTCGAAAAATGGTACATAAGTAGTTCCCCATTTTACATGTTTTTCGGAATAGTCAACACTCGCTTGATGATTTCGTAAAAATTCGGATCCTAAGATTCCGTCCTGATCTATCGATATTCGGTTGCTAACAACATGGAATAATACTGGATGACCTGCTATCCTGATTGATGCCGTCCCTAGGGTGGCCAGGACTTCGGTCGAGATTCCTCGAATATGAATAGCATTAATTGTATCGATGTCCGCAGTTTTTGGGACCATGATTTCCTTGATGAGGTTGACTTCCGAACCTGAGTCCACTAAAAGTGTAGTGATTCCTTGGAGGTCTGGTGAAGTGATCTTTATGGTGGGAGTATTTCTAGTCGAATCTAATTGAACATTGATAACCCTTCTAGGTAGAATTCTCGATCTTCTTCCGTCCTTGATTCCTTGATCCCTTTTACTTCCTTGGGGTGACTCGTTCCTGGAGAGTCGTCCTGTTGGGTTGCCGCGTCTTCCATTGGTGAAATCTTCGGTGAGGATGTATCGATTTTCATTATGGATTGGCGCTCCGTGAATTTTCCTCCCTTGGGCGCGCCACTGTTCCCTGGGGGGAATCTCCCGTTTCCCGACCTTTGTTGGGAATAAGGCACTATCTCTCCTGAATCCACCTTGGCCTTGAATTTGTAGCACTCTTTGATAGTGTGTCCTGGCTTCTTACAATAATTACAAGTAACAGGTGGGTTACTTGTTCCGGTTTGATTACCCATTCTTGTTTCTCTGTCGGGTCTCTGGTTACCGGTGTCATTCCTATCGTTATCAGTATGGTTGGTGCGCCAACGTGATCTCGCGTTATCATCATGTCTTGAAGGCTGTTGGTATCGGTGTTGTGGCTGGAATTGGTTTCTTCTGTCTCTGATATTAGGTTGGGATGTTCTTATCCGTTCCTCCTCTTGTTGCATTTGTTTGGAGACTTTGATGGCATTAGTATATGCTTGTTCTAAATTCCGAGCGCCTTCTAATAGTACTTCGACCCTGATATTAGAGGGTAATCCTCTCAAAAAGGCTTCCAGTACGTCGGAGTCTATGAGGTTCGTTTCGGTTAGTTCTCCGTATTGACAACGTTCCTCGTCCATGATCGCTAATCTTAGATCTTTCGTACGACTAATATAATCTAACATACTCTCGTTGGGTTTTTGGAATATGTTCCCTAGTTCCCCCTTATATTGATTGATGGTTTTTTGTTCCCCAAACATGACTTTAATTTTTGTCCCAAATTCCTCTACAGTTTCAATATTCGAGTCTTCGATAGCCATAAACGCGTGTCCTCTGAGTTTATTTGTAAGTAATTTTACCAAATATGGTTCTTGATTTTCTGGGAGCATGGATTTGGCTCTTTCACATGCTCGTAAAAATTGATATATAGAGGGTTTATGACCATCGAATACTGGTACGGTTTGTAACGCGTCTTTAATTCTAATCGGGTTTTCAGTCGGTGTCTGTTCGGTATGTGTCTGTCTGTTTTTCGGTGTCCGTAGTTCGGTTTTCGTCGGTTTACTTATTATCCCTAATGTATTCTGAATTTGTATTATTTGTGCAGATAGATCTTTGAGTTTCGGACCGAGGTCCATCACGAATTTATTATTCTCTTCAGCTAATTTAATTTGTTCAATAGCTTCTCTTAGTACTTGCGTTTGGATATCAACTTCGACTTGTTCGCCACCAGTTGCCATTGTTAAATTTAATAAGAACAACTATTTCAAAAAAATAGAACAAAATCCTCAATTCCTGCGTCGTATCCCACCGCTGTCACCAAATTTATCTTCCTGTTACGTCCCAAGTTGGACCCAGAGAAATTTTGATAGATTTTATTGATTCGAATGAGGGATACTGCGCAGTTTCGAACCTACCTGCATTCACCGGCTTCGGTTCGGGAAATTGAAGATATTGCGATATTTATGTGGCTTTGCTGGTGGATTATTTATTACGAAAGAATCGAAGTAGGTATTTGAAATAATTTTGGAAATTTTGATTTTAGATAAAACTTAAACAAAGTGTATTTAAGCAATAAATTCAGAATACATTTGGTTGTCTACAATGGTTAGTAATTATTATAAATGTTAGTATTTACCGTTGCGCTGTTTAGGGTTTTCGTGTAGCCGGATGCTGTATAATGGTGGCGATGACGCCTTTACAATGGTAGTGCTTATGAACTATTTCACACCAACGATTTAACCTTTAACTTCGACTAACAACTGAATTTTGACCGATTTTACACAAACGATTTAACTTTTAGATTCGAAATGATTGTGTCGATTACTAAATTGTTACTGTTAGATTGAACTGTTGACTTTTTACTGAGGCGCTGGCGAGGTGTCGTCGTTTTTATATTTTCTTCTATCCTTTGTTCTATGCCAAATCCTTGTGGAGTTGGTTCGATTTTCACTTCGTAATCGTTTTGTCATCATAATTGTTGTCTGCAGTTTTGGTCGTTGGATTGTTCTTCCATCCTTCTCTCTCCCGGCTGGGTCCTCCGCTTCTCACGTTCTTATTCTTCTCAGTATTTAATTTCGTTTAGGTGGTTTTTTATGATTTTGTGTTACACGTGGCCTACGTTCTTTAGCTCGCTCGCGTATTATATTTCGGTTTATTCGCTTAATATATGATTACGATATTTTATTTCTATTTCCGCGCAACATTAGTTAGAGAAAGTATTAAACAAAGTTAGGAAATATTTGTATAGTGGTTATTTATTATTTATTAGTGGTGGTTGGACCACCGGACGTGACATCAGTTACACAGTTACTCAGTTATTCAGTTACACAATTACTCAATTACTCAGTTACTCAAATGCTCAATTACTCTGTTACACAGATACTGAGATACTCAGTTACACAGTCACTCAGATGCTCAATTACTCAGTTACTCAGTTACTCAGATGCTCAATTACTCAGTTACTCAGTTACTCAGTTACTCAGTTACTCAGTTACTCAGTTACTCAGTTACACAGTTATTCGGTTACTCAGTTACTCAGGTAATCAGTTACTCAGTTACTTAGATACTCATTTACTCAGTTACTCAGTTACTCAGATACTCAGATACTAAGATACTCAGTTAATCAGTTACTATGATACTCAAATACTCAGCTACTCAGTTAATCAGTTACTCAGTTGCTCACTTACTCTGTTACACAATCACTCATACACAGAATTACTCAGTTACTCAGTTAATCAGTTATTCAGTTACTCAGGAATTCAGTTACTCAGCTACTCAGTTACTCAGTTTATCAGTTACTCAAATGCTCAATTACTCAGTTTATCAGTTACTGAGATACTCAGTTACACAGTTACTCAGATGCTCTATTATCCAATTACTCAGTTACTCAGTTACTCAGTTATTCAGGTACCCTGGAATTCAGTTTCTCAGCTAATCAGCTACTCAGTTACTCAGTTACTCAGTTACTCAAATCCTCAATTACTCAGTTACTCAGATACTAAGATACTCAGTTACACAGTTACTCAGTTGCTCAATTACTCCGTTACCCATATACACAATGACTCAACTACTCAGTTAATCAGTTACTGAGTTGCTCAGTTACTTTGTTACTCAGTTACTCATACACACAATTACTCCGTTACTCAGTTACTGAGTTACTCAGTTACACAGTTACTCATTTACTCAGTTATTCAGATACTCAGTTACTTAGATACTCAGCTACTCAGTTACTCAGTTACTCAGTTACTCAGTTACTCAGTTACTCAAATGCTCAATTACTCAGAAACTCAGTTACTCAGCTACTCAGTTACTCAGGAATTCAGTTACTCAGCTAATCTGCTACTCAGTTACTCAGTTACTCAAATCCTCAATTACTCAGTTACTCAGATACTAAGATACTCAGTTACACAGTTACTCAGATGCTCAATTACTCAGTTACCCATATACACAATGTCTCAACTACTCAGTTAATCAATTACTGAGTTGCTCAGTTACTTTGTTACTCAGTTACTCATACACACAATTACTCCGTCACTCAGTTACTCAGTTACTCAGTGACACAGTTACTCATTTACTCAGTTATTCATATACTCAGTTACTTAGATACTCAGTTACTCTGTTACTCAGTTACTCAGTTGCTCACTTACTCAGTTACACAGATACTGAGATACTCAGTTACACAGTTACTCAGATGCTCTATTACTCAATTACTCAGTTGCTCAGATACTCAGTTACTCAGTTACTCAGTTATTCAGTTTCTCAGCTACTCAGTTACTCAGTTACTCAGTTATTCAGTTACTCAGGGATTAAGTTACTCAGCTACTCAGTTACTCAGTTACACAGTCACTCAGATGCTCTATTACTCAGTTACTCAGGAATTCAGTTACTCAGTTACTCAGTTACTCAGTTACTCAGTTACACAGTTACTCGGTTACTCAGTTACTCAGTTACACAATCACTCATACACATAATTACTCAGTTACTCAGTTACTCAGTTACTCAGTTGCTCACTTACTCAGTTACACAGATACTGAGATACTCAGTTACACAGTTACTCAGATGCTCTATTACTCAATTACTCAGTTACTCAGGTACTCAGTTACCCAGTTATTCAGTTACTCAAATGCTCAGTTACTCAGTTACTCAGATACTGAGATACTCAGTTACACTGTTACTCAGATGCTCAATTAGTCAGTTACTCAGTTACGCAGTTACTCAGTTACTCAAATGCTCAATTACTCAGTTACTCAGATACTGAGATACTCAGTTACACAGTTACTCAGATGCTCAATTACTCAGTTACTCAGTTACTCAGATACTCAGATACTCAGTTACTCAGTAATCCAGTTACTCAGTTACTCAGGTACTCAGTTACTCAGTTACTCAGTTACACAGTTGCTCACTTACTCTGTTACACAATTACTCATACACAAAATTACTCCGTTACTCAGTAATTCAGTTACTCAAATGCTCAATTACTCAGTTCCACTGATACTGAGATACTCAGTTACACAGTTACTCACATGCTCTATTACTCAATTACTCAGTTACTCAGATACTCAGTTACTCAGTTATTCAGTTACTCAGTTATTCAGGAATTCAGTTACTCAGCTACTCAGTTACTCAGTTAATCAGTTACTCAAATGCTCAATTACTCAGTTACACTGATACTGAGATACTCAGTTACACAGTTACTCACATGCTCTATTACTCAATTACTCAGTTACTCAGATACTCAGATACTCGGATACTCAGTTATTCAGTTACTCAGGAACTCAGTTACTCAATTTCACAGTTACTTAGTTACACAGCTGCTCAGTTACTTAGTTACTCAGTTACACAGTTACTCAGTTATTCAGTTACTCAGGAACTCAGTTACTCAATTTCTCAGTTACTTAGGTACACAGCTGCTCAGTTACTTAGTTACTCAGTTACACAGTTACTCAGTTATTCAGTTACACAATTACTCAATTACTCAGTTACTCAAATGCTCAATTACTCTGTTACTCAGATATGAGATACTCAGTTACACAGTTAATCAGATGCTCTATTAGTTAGTTACTCAGTTACTCAGATACTCAGTTACTCAGTTACTCAGGAACACAGTTACTCAGCTACTCAGTTACTCAGTTAATCAGTTACTCAGTTAATCAGTTACTCAAATGCTCAATTACTCAGTTACACAGATACTGAGATACTCAGTTACACAGTTACTCAGATGCTCTATTACCCAATTACTCAGTTACTCAGTTATTCAGTTACTCAGGAATTCAGTTACTCAGCTAATCAGCTACTCAGTTACTCAGTTACTCAGTTACTCAAATCCTCAATTACTCAGTTACTCAGATACTGAGATACTCAGTTACACAGTTACTCAGATGCTCAATTACTCAGTTACCCATATACACAATGACTCAACTACTCAGTTAATCAGTTACTGAGTTGCTCAGTTACTTTGTTACTCAGTTACTCATACACACAATTACTCCGTTACTCAGTTACTCAGTTACACAGTTACTCATTTACTTGGTTATTCATGTACTGAGTTACTTAGATACTCAGTTACTCTTTTACTCAGTTACTCAGTTGCTGACTTACTCAGTTACACAGATACTGAGATACTCAGTTACACAGTTACTCAGATGCTCTATTACTCAATTACTCAGTTGCTCAGATACTCAGTTACTCAGTTACTCAGTTATTCAGTTACTCAGGAATTCAGTTACTCAGCTACTCAGCTACTCAGTTACTCAGTTACTCAGTTACTCAGTTACTCAAATGCTCAATTACTCAGGAACTCAGTTACTCAGCTACTCAGTTACTCAGGAATTCAGTTACTCAGCTAATCTGCTACTCAGCTACTCAGTTACTCAAATGCTCAATTACTCAGTTACTCAGATACTGAGATACTCAGTTACACAGTTACTCAGATGCTCATTTACTCAGTTACTCATATACACAATGACTCAACTACTCAGTTAATCAGTTACTGCGTTGCTCAGTTACTCTGTTACTCAGTTACTCATACACACAATTACTCCGTTACTCGGTTACTCAGTTACTCAGTTACACAGTTACTCATTTACTCAGTTATTCAGATACTCAGTTACTTAGATACTCAGTTGCTCACTTACTCAGTTACACAGATACTGAGATACTCAGTTACACAGTTACTCAGATACTCTATTACTCAATTACTCAGTTGCTCAGATACTCAGTTACTGAGTTACTCAGTTATTCCGTTACTCAGGAATTCAGTTACTCAGCTACTCAGCTACTCAGTTACTCAGTTACTCAGGAATTAAGTTACTCAGCTACTCAGTTACTCAGTTACTCAGTTACTCAAATGCTCAATTACTCAGGAACTCAGTTACTCAGCTACTCAGTTACTCAGTTACACAGTTACTCAGTTATTCAGTTACACAATTACTCAATTACTCAGTTACTCAAATGCTCAATTACTCTGTTACGCAGATACTGAGATACTCAGTTACACAGTCACTCAGATGCTCTATTACTCAGTTACTCAGTTACTCAGATGCTCAATTACTCAGTTACTCAGTTACTCAGTTACTCAGTTACTCAGTTACTCAGTTACTCAGTTACACAGTTATTCGGTTACTCAGTTACTCAGGTAATCAGTTACTCAGTTACTTAGATACTCATTTACTCAGTTACTCAGTTACTCAGATACTCAGATACTAAGATACTCAGTTAATCAGTTACTATGATACTCAAATACTCAGCTACTCAGTTAATCAGTTACTCAGTTGCTCACTTACTCTGTTACACAATCACTCATACACAGAATTACTCAGTTACTCAGTTAATCAGTTATTCAGTTACTCAGGAATTCAGTTACTCAGCTACTCAGTTACTCAGTTTATCAGTTACTCAAATGCTCAATTACTCAGTTACACAGATACTGAGATACTCAGTTACACAGTTACTCAGATGCTCTATTATCCAATTACTCAGTTACTCAGTTACTCAGTTATTCAGGTACCCTGGAATTCAGTTTCTCAGCTAATCAGCTACTCAGTTACTCAGTTACTCAGTTACTCAAATCCTCAATTACTCAGTTACTCAGATACTTAGATACTCAGTTAATCAGTTACTAAGATACTCAAATACTCAGCTACTCAGTTAATCACTTACTCAGTTGCTCACTTACTCTGTTACACAATCACTCATACACATAATTACTCAGTTACTCAGTTACTCAGTTACTCAGTTGCTCACTTACTCAGTTACACAGATACTGAGATACTCAGTTACACAGTTACTCAGATGCTCTATTACTCAATTACTCAGTTACTCAGGTACTCAGTTACCCAGTTATTCAGTTACTCAAATGCTCAGTTACTCAGTTACTCAGATACTGAGATACTCAGTTACACTGTTACTCAGATGCTCAATTAGTCAGTTACTCAGTTACGCAGTTACTCAGTTACTCAAATGCTCAATTACTCAGTTACTCAGATACTGAGATACTCAGTTACACAGTTACTCAGATGCTCAATTACTCAGTTACTCAGTTACTCAGATACTCAGATACTCAGTTACTCAGTAATCCAGTTACTCAGTTACTCAGGTACTCAGTTACTCAGTTACTCAGTTACACAGTTGCTCACTTACTCTGTTACACAATTACTCATACACAAAATTACTCCGTTACTCAGTAATTCAGTTACTCAAATGCTCAATTACTCAGTTACACTGATACTGAGATACTCAGTTACACAGTTACTCACATGCTCTATTACTCAATTACTCAGTTACTCAGATACTCAGTTACTCAGTTACTCAGTTACTCAGTTATTCAGGAATTCAGTTACTCAGCTACTCAGTTACTCAGTTAATCAGTTACTCAAATGCTCAATTACTCAGTTACACTGATACTGAGATACTCAGTTACACAGTTACTCACATGCTCTATTACTCAATTACTCAGTTACTCAGATACTCAGATACTCGGATACTCAGTTATTCAGTTACTCAGGAACTCAGTTACTCAATTTCACAGTTACTTAGTTACACAGCTGCTCAGTTACTTAGTTACTCAGTTACTCAGTTATTCAGTTACTCAGGAACTCAGTTACTCAATTTCTCTGTTACTTAGGTACACAGCTGCTCAGTTACTTAGTTACTCAGTTACACAGTTACTCAGTTATTCAGTTACACAATTACTCAATTACTCAGTTACTCAAATGCTCAATTACTCTGTTACTCAGATATGAGATACTCAGTTACACAGTTAATCAGATGCTCTATTAGTTAGTTACTCAGTTACTCAGATACTCAGTTACTCAGTTACTCAGGAACACAGTTACTCAGCTACTCAGTTACTCAGTTAATCAGTTACTCAGTTAATCAGTTACTCAAATGCTCAATTACTCAGTTACACAGATACTGAGATACTCAGTTACACAGTTACTCAGATGCTCTATTACCCAATTACTCAGTTACTCAGTTATTCAGTTACTCAGGAATTCAGTTACTCAGCTAATCAGCTACTCAGTTACTCAGTTACTCAGTTACTCAAATCCTCAATTACTCAGTTACTCAGATACTGAGATACTCAGTTACACAGTTACTCAATTACTCAGTTACTCAAATGATCAATTACTCTGTTACACAGATACTGAGATACTCAGTTACACAGTCACTCAGATGCTCTATTACTCAGTTACTCAGTTACTCAGATGCTCAATTACTCAGTTACTCAGTTACTCAGTTACTCAGCTACTCAGTTACTCAGTTACTCAGGAATTAAGTTACTCAGCTACTCAGTTACTCAGTTACTCAGTTACTCAAATGCTCAATTACTCAGGAACTCAGTTACTCAGCTACTCAGTTACTCAGTTACACAGTTACTCAGTTATTCAGTTACACAATTACTCAATTACTCAGTTACTCAAATGCTCAATTACTCTGTTACACAGATACTGAGATACTCAGTTACACAGTCACTCAGATGCTCTATTACTCAGTTACTCAGTTACTCAGATGCTCAATTACTCAGTTACTCAGTTACTCAGTTACTCAGTTACTCAGTTACTCAGTTACACAGTTACTCGGTTACTCAGTTACTCAGGTAATCAGTTACTCAGTTACTTAGATACTCATTTAATCAGTTCATAAGATACTCAAATACTCAGCTACTCAGTTAATCAGTTACTCAGTTGCTCACTTACTCCGTTACACAATTACTCATACACACAATTACTCCGTTACTCAGTTACTCCGTTACTCAGTTACACAGTTACTCATTTACTCAGTTATTCAGATACTCAGTTACTTAGATACTCAGCTACTCAGTTACTCAGTTACTCAGTTACTCAGTTACTCAAATGCTCAATTACTCAGAAACTCAGTTACTCAGCTACTCAGTTACTCAGGAATTCAGTTACTCAGCTAATCTGCTACTCAGTTACTCAGTTACTCAAATCCTCAATTACTCAGTTACTCAGATACTAAGATACTCAGTTACACAGTTACTCAGATGCTCAATTACTCAGTTACCCATATACACAATGACTCAACTACTCAGTTAATCAATTACTGAGTTGCTCAGTTACTTTGTTACTCAGTTACTCATACACACAATTACTCCGTCACTCAGTTACTCAGTTACTCAGTGACACAGTTACTCATTTACTCAGTTATTCATATACTCAGTTACTTAGATACTCAGTTACTCTGTTACTCAGTTACTCAGTTGCTCACTTACTCAGTTACACAGATACTGAGATACTCAGTTACACAGTTACTCAGATGCTCTATTACTCAATTACTCAGTTGCTCAGATACTCAGTTACTCAGTTACTCAGTTATTCAGTTTCTCAGCTACTCAGTTACTCAGTTACTCAGTTATTCAGTTACTCAGGAATTAAGTTACTCAGCTACTCAGTTACTCAGTTACACAGTCACTCAGATGCTCTATTACTCAGTTACTCAGGAATTCAGTTACTCAGTTACTCAGTTACTCAGTTACTCAGTTACTCAGTTACTCAGTTACACAGTTACTCGGTTACTCAGTTACTCAGTTACTTAGATACTCAGTTAATCAGTTAATAGGATACTCAAATACTCAGCTACTCAGTTAATCAGTTACTCAGTTGCTCACTTACTCTGTTACACAGATACTGAGATACTCAGTTACACAGTTACTCAGATGCTCAATTACTCATTTACTCAGTTACTCAGTTACTCAGATACTTAGATACTCAGTTAATCAGTTACTAAGATACTCAAATACTCAGCTACTCAGTTAATCACTTACTCAGTTGCTCACTTACTCTGTTACACAATCACTCATACACATAATTACTCAGTTACTCAGTTACTCAGTTACTCAGTTGCTCACTTACTCAGTTACACAGATACTGAGATACTCAGTTACACAGTTACTCAGATGCTCTATTACTCAATTACTCAGTTACTCAGATACTCAGTTACTCAGTTATTCAGTTACTCAAATGCTCAGTTACTCAGTTACTCAGATACTGAGATACTCAGTTACACTGTTACTCAGATGCTCAATTAGTCAGTTACTCAGTTACGCAGTTACTCAGTTACTCAGTTACTCAAATGCTCAATTACTCAGTTACTCAGATACTGAGATACTCAGTTACACAGTTACTCAGATGCTCAATTACTCAGTTACTCAGTTACTCAGATACTCATTTACTCAGTTACACAGTTGCTCACTTACTCTGTTACACAATTACTCATACACAAAATTACTCCGTTACTCAGTAATTCAGTTACTCAAATGCTCAATTACTCAGTTACACTGATACTGAGATACTCAGTTACACAGTTACTCACATGCTCTATTACTCAATTACTCAGTTACTCAGATACTCAGTTACTCAGTTACTCAGTTACTCAGTTATTCAGGAATTCAGTTACTCAGCTACTCAGCTACTCAGTTACTCAAATGCTCAATTACTCAGTTACTCAGATACTGAGATACTTAGTTACACAGTTACTCAGATGCTCAATTAGTCAGTTACTCAGTTACGCAGTTACTCAGATACTCAGATACTCAGTTATTCAGTTACTCAGGAACTCAGTTACTCAATTTCTCAGTTACTTAGGTACACAGCTGCTCAGTTACTTAGTTACTCAGTTACACAGTTACTCAGTTATTCAGTTACACAATTACTCAATTACTCAGTTACTCAAATGCTCAATTACTCTGTTACTCAGATATGAGATACTCAGTTACACAGTTAATCAGATGCTCTATTAGTTAGTTACTCAGTTACTCAGATACTCAGTTACTCAGGAACTCAGTTACTCAGCTACTCAGTTACTCAGTTAATCAGTTACTCAGTTAATCAGTTACTCAAATGCTCAATTACTCAGTTACACAGATACTGAGATACTCAGTTACACAGTTACTCAGATGCTCTATTACCCAATTACTCAGTTACTCAGTTACTCAGTTATTCAGTTACTCAGGAATTCAGTTACTCAGCTAATCAGCTACTCAGTTACTCAGTTACTCATTTACTCAAATCCTCAATTACTCAGTTACTCAGATACTGAGATACTCAGTTACACAGTTACTCAGATGCTCAATTACTCAGTTACCCATATACACAATGACTCAACTACTCAGTTAATCAGTTACTGAGTTGCTCAGTTACTTTGTTACTCAGTTACTCATACACACAATTACTCCGTTACTCAGTTACTCAGTTACACAGTTACTCATTTACTCAGTTATTCAGATACTCAGTTACTTAGATACTCAGTTACTCTGTTACTCAGTTACTCAGTGGCTCATTTACTCAGTTACACAGATACTGAGATACTCAGTTACACAGTTACTCAGATGCTCTATTACTCAATTACTCAGTTGCTCAGATACTCAGTTACTCAGTTACTCAGTTATTCAGTTACTCAGGAATTCAGTTACTCAGCTACTCAGCTACTCAGTTACTCAGTTACTCAGTTACTCAGTTACTCAAATGCTCAATTACTCAGGAACTCAGTTACTCAGCTACTCAGTTACTCAGGAATTCAGTTACTCAGCTAATCTGCTACTCAGTTACTCAGTTACTCGGTTACTCAGTTACTCAAATGCTCAATTACTCAGTTACTCAGATACTGAGATACTCAGTTACACAGTTACTCAGATGCTCATTTACTCAGTTATTCAGATACTCAGTTACTTAGATGCTCAGTTACTCTGTTACTCAGTTACTCAGTTGCTCACTTACTCAGTTACACAGATACTGAGATATATATATATATATACATATATGTTTTTAGGTTGGTTAGAAACAAACTGCCACGCACCATAAAATGACAGTAAGGCTTTTGCTTTTGTGCTCTCTCTCTCTCTCTCTCTCTCTCACTCACTCACTCTCTGCCTCCCAGGGGCTGTTCGTGGAGCGGGCAAAAATCGCGATGTAGAATTGTTTTTCTGATTGACGGCTGGGTCTACCGCGTCTACCGCTTCGATCGCGCCGAGCAAGACTACGATAGAGCAACGGTGCCAGCGACGGCAATGCGCAGCGTGTGGCTGTAGCATATCGCCGTCGCCGGCACAGTTTAAAGGCCCACGCGTTCTCACAATGCAATGCCAATTTCAAATGCTTTATTTTTCATTTTTTTTAATGAGATTTTTATTGGCTTGTTTCTGGCAATATTCTGATTAAAACAAGACCAAACACGATATAATTTGGCCCATATTTACTCTACATGTGACAAGCATAATTTATACTTTATCACACATTCAATATACGCTGGAGCATATGTTTAAATAAACAACTAAACATCTCGAAAATATGTTCTCACAGAATTAAAGAATAAAAAATATTTAAACGATTACATAAACAAATACCTAACCAGAAAAATTTTCACTTAATAAGTTTTGGATACAAGAGTATATCTAATTAACCGCTTCGTTCTCATGGACGTGTTATGCCGCGACGTCGAAACGAAGGCGTCAATATATATGATTTCTCCTCTATTAAAATCATTAAGGGAAGAGATGTCATTCATTTTAGTCTTTATTTCTTGTAATCGACGCTAACATTTTTCAGTTTGCATAAAGATCCGCAGTCTATCCGTAACACATCGGGCGGGTGCCCCGAGCGCAACTCCACTTCGCCGCGCCGAGCGCGTTCGATGAGAAACGGACAAGTTCGAGCGAAAGCAGAGTTGAATCTCCGATATCGCGATTACTACCTCTCTTCTTCTATCGAAAGAACTTTCGATACAAATGAGATAGATCGTTGAATTTTGTAATCTTTTGTGGCAGCTAATTTCCTACACTCGCCACAAGATGGACAGCAGGTAGTCGTGCAAAGACCTTTCTCGCTGCTACCTGATCCATCACCGATCTCTATATATACAGCTTTAAACCACCTTCCGATATCGCAGCGTTTCAGGCAGGGCCCGCTGGGTAGCTTTACGGTTGGGTCCTCTAGCGCGTCCAGTACCACTGGTGGTCAGTGCCGACAAATATTTTTATGCTCTGCGTCGCGATTCAGGAAGTGGTCCTTGCGACGACCCGATCGCTGCAAGGGTCGCTGCAAGGGTCGCTGCAAGGGTCGCTGCAAGGGTCGCCGCAAGTAGCGCAACCGCCGGGTCGCTACCCGATGAATTCAGCGTTAAAATCAAGTAACTTTCGATAGAAACGAGATAGAACGATGAAATTTGTTTTAAATCGAAGCTGAAACTTTGAAGAATATGGGAGAAGTAGGGAAATTATGGTACGAACGTTTTTTAACCTTGACTGATGTAAAACTTTGATTCTCATAATATCACGAGCGGAACAGATTTTTTTGCGACATGCTGTACATCATGTCCCGCAGTTATTCTACCACGCTGACTTCAAATCTAGTCTCAAAATTTGTGCACCACCAAATTTGTGCGAAATCGAATTTTTCGTCAACACAACTAATGAAATCATTTTTTCGTCGAAATCCGATTGAGCCACACTTTCTTTCGGTGGCTATTGCAAATTTATTTTTCTAACCTCGACCATCAACTGTATGAAGCAGAAAAATTTAAGCGAAGGCTTGTTCGTACAGACCTAAACGGTTTGACGAACCGCTTGACGAACATTGACGCGCATTTCGCCGCGCCGAACGCCGTGCAGAACAGCGAATAGAAAGAAATCCAGAAAATGTAGGCTTCTCGTAGTTTCTCGAGTGAATTGAAGTTTCAAAGTGAAATGTTCAAGTCAGTACGAAGCATTAAAGACGTTAGACTCCAGACTGAATGACTTGAATTTTTGGAGATGTCGCAACATGACGAATTTTCGTCTTTTTACGATTTTGCGATGCATATTCTGAATAAAAACAAAAGGGTTAAGTTCCGAGAGAGCGTTCCGTAAACAACCACAAAAAAATGCAATGTTTTCATAGCAACGGTCTCTTCAATAATTTGAAACAAATTAGGAAGTAGAGGTATAATTTTTTCACATAATTTAAATCACCGATGTCTTTGTTTATAAAATTCTTTCTACTTCTTAACATTTATTCTTTATCTTATGAATGTTTAGGATATGCTCTGTCTGTCTTGGGAACAGATTTGCAAGCGCTACCCGTTCGCGTTCGTGCGCGCCGAAATGCGCGGCGTTCGGCGCGGCGAAGTTCGGGGTTCGTAAAACGGTTTGGCGAACGGTTGGCCAAAACGTTTAGGTCTGTACGAAGCCGAATTCTTTTTTTACGTCTTTTTTGATGAGCCATCAGAGTGATCTAAATTTTGAGAAAAACGTGGTTACATATATTCCTTAGTCATTATTCGCAGTCTGTCCGTGAAGTTCGCGCGAACGCAGATGAGTTGAATCTCGGAGTATCGCGATGACTCGCTCGCCCGAACTTGTCCGATTCTCTCCGAACCCGCCCGACGACAGCGGGTCGCTCCCGGGCAGCGCGAAACCACGGGGCAGCTTGAAGCATTCGGGTAGCCCAAAACGCTCGACCCGAAAACTATAAAGTTTCTTTTCGCTTGTACGACACTTTTCTTTTTATACGAAGACGTTTCAACACTCTAAACGTGATCTCTTTGTATAAAAATGATAAGTTTGATTTTATTTAGACTTTGTGCAGCTCTACTATTGTAATATGTTAATGTATTAGGTCGTGCCGAAAGTCATTTCGCTTTTTCCTTTTCTGAAGAAATAACATTAAATTTGGTTTCTATTTCTTGCAATCGATGTAGTCAATTTTTATTTTGCATAAAGATTCGCAGTCTAGTAATGACAAACGAAAGCATCGTGATCCCTACACGAAAACGAAATTACTTTCCCAAAAACGCTCTAATTCCATGTAGTATGTAATTTAAATAAATATTAATTTTGTCGGTAAAAAAGAAGACGGCTACTGCTGCTGCTACACATTTGTACAATAGTCATGTACTTTACCGACATCTTGATGTGGAAGATCCACATCAGTACGACCAGCTCTGTATCACCGCACCGACGAGAGCCCCCTAGCACAAGTCCTATACGGAATTCGAAACATTAGTGCGACCGTGTTGCCCTCTTACGGCGATGCAGTATCCAGCACTTTTTTCCGTGCAGCTCGCGCTAGCTCGCATCCAAAACGCGACATACCTCTTCTTTACTGATATATTTTATTTATTATTTATTCTCTTCCGCACACGGTAGGTTTGGAAAGACGTATATCTCCAATATATCTCTGTAATAGATTTAATTATATTATTATATTATTATTTTATTTAATTAATACAAACGTAGTTGTATGTGCTGTCGTAACATAACCATGTAATTGTAATCTTTTTTTATAATCTTTTGTCAATTAACAAATGTTGGTATTCTGTAATCGTTTCTGCCAAATAAAAATATTTAGTTGAAAGAAAGAGACATAATTCATATCATTTCCTATACGTTCTCCTTCTTTGCGTCGCAAATTTTGATTTCAAATTTCCAATCTTAATTTATTTGTAAACATTATTAGACTGCAAGAACATTCACTTCTACCGCACGTGGTTTTTTTCAAATTTCCAATTATAATTTACTTCTGAACATTACTAGACTGCTGGAAGTTTCACTTCTGCCGCGCGTAGTTTTTTTAATCAGAATATTGCCAGGAATAAGCCAGTAAAATCTCATTAAAAAATAATAAGTGTTGAGTAGGAAATTCACTAGTAGACACTACGGCAACTTACGCGTACAGCGTTCCGACAACTTCCACGACATTACTGATGGGCCAAATTATACCGTGTTTGGTCTTGTTTTAATCAGAATTTTGCTAGGAATAAGTCAGTAAAATCTCATTCAAAACTAATGGAGAATGAGGCATTTTTAATTGGCACTAAACACGCGGGCCTATGATCTGTGCCGGCGACGACGACTATGCACGTCTCTCTCTTTCCCATACGGTGTTATTTCATGCAATTGAAACTTTCGTCGTCGATTACACCACTAAATAAAATTGGAATTATATCGTGTTTGGTCTTGTTTTAATCAGAAAAATGCCAGGAATGAGCCAGTAAAATCTCATAAAAAAATAATGAAAATTAAACAGTTTGAAAATTCGATTCATGGTGTCAATGTAGTGGTGTTCACACCGATATACCCGAGCCGACATCAAACATCGCCGCCCTGCGTTCCGGCGCAGCATTGACAGCTGGTGGAATGGGTAGGCACTGCGGCAACTATCGTGTACAGCTCTTGCGGCAACTATCACGACATTACTGTATTTGGAAAAATGTGCTTTTCCGATCATTTGCAAGCAGCTCTCGTTGCTTTACCATCTTCTACTTGCCATAACGAACGTACGTCCTTCCATGATGCAATTTTGTTATTATCAAAAATAATATCTGTAACGCGACGAGGGGTGCCAGACCACCTTGACATCACCCTGAAGCGACAGAAGAATCGCGCCGCGACCGAATGTTCTAGAAAGCCGCGAAATCGGGAAAATTCTAAACCCTTAGCAACACCTTGTTGACAGTGTTAGCAACGAATCGGTATAAATACCGGTAGATTATCGCAGAGCGCTTACTTTCGCTGCGCCTGTGGGAGAGGACGAGGTAAGACCACGGCCGCCCATAGGTTAAGGGAGAGTACGAAGCAATGCTATCGGACGCCCGGCAGCTCAGAAGAGGACAGGGGTTGCACCTGGACGCCTCTCGGGTTAAATGGGAGAGGACGGCCATGAAGGCCGGCCGCCCGCCGAGAGGAAAGAACAGGGTAACCTCCTGGCCGCCTGAAAGTAGGAACGCCTGGTTCCTCTGTACGTCTCGGAGAGGACGGCTATGAAGGCCGGCCGCCGAGCGGGCAGGAGACACCGGGTGAATCCGAGTCGTCGACATTCCTCAGAGGGAGAGTACGGTTGAAATAAACCGGACGCCCGATGATGGAACTTCTTCCATCGTATAATTATTTTAAACCATTCGTTGCTAACCTTTCGTTGCTAGTTTTCGTCTAAGGTTTATTACAAATTATACGAACATTCCCATATTGTGAAATTAATCTTTGAAAATATATTCTATGTCCAGATATTCCTATTTCCTGTCATTTTGCGAAGCGAATCCAAACCCAACCCTGTATCCTACATATCATATTTCAAAAGTTGATTCCTTATAGACTTAAAAATATGTGGTATATCAAAAATTGTATATATTTTTTTATTTCCATGCATGAAATATGGACGGTCAACAGAAATTTTATTTATAATTGCACTTCGCATATTGCTACCTTGATCACAAACAACAGCACGTACTTTTAGTCCCGTGTTTAAAATTGCATCTATAACTTCATTTAACAAGGATTTTAAATGATTATTATTAATTGCATTACTGGTCAAGAAGTATGCTACAGGTTGTTTCCAATTATGTAGCAAGCCTCTAACCATAAAAACTAATACTGAAGTTGCTTCTTTATTAGTACATCCTAGTGATCCTAAATCTTCAAAACCTTCAACTTTCTGTCGACCTACATGGAAATCGAAACATTTCTTTATCCGCATTTCATCTAGCAATAAAACACAGTTGCGTTCGCAAGTGACCATACAGTCAACTTTTGATTTAAGTTGTAGAAAAAAGTTATTGCAAATTCCTGGCCATAGGTTTACATTCCTAAACCATTTACTCATTATGCTTCTCCCAGGTAATATAAAATCAAATTCTTTACGCATTTCCGCGTACAAACTGGGCGAAGTATAATGCATCTTTTTTTATAACTGCTGCTCTTCCTCAGTATACAAAGATTGCTTTTTACGAAACAATTGCATCGTGATAAATGTTAGTAAAAACCCTTGGATTCGACGTCGTATAGCCTTTAGAAGCGTTTCGTCTGACAAATTACCTTCTGTCATTATTTTTAGTTTTCGTCTCAAATGTAAAATAATTTTCTTATTATTTTTATTTTCCCGTATTAGTTTAATATGTTTATCTCTTAATGTTCTAATAGCAGCAGACGTTTTTCGCTGTAGGTTCATTTCATCAGAATCGTTGTCCTCATGATCAGATTCAATATTATAAACAATTGGTTCCGCATTTCCTTTCAATTTGCGACTTGGAAATATTGCATTTTCTGAAAAATGTCTGCTGCATATTGAAAATGTCCGCAATTTTGCGTCTGATTCTTCTATTAGATGATCGCAACCACTATTTACTAACCATGTGATTAACCGATCTCTATCAGAAACTGGCAGACTATGAAATCGGACATTTAATATGTTGTCCCTACTTCTAATTCCACAAATTTTATAAATACAAATGGTACTATGAGTAACTTTACTCACCATTTTGTTGATGGTATTGTTTAATTGTAAATTGTGTATATCCTCACCTCTTACACTTTATTACTTTCAATTACACTGTACTACAAAAGCACAAGCGGAAAATATTTCACACGCGTGAGCATTCGATCGCACGGTATCGTAAAATAAACAATGCTTCTCGTGATGCGATGCGCGCGTGTCACGACCCGATAAGACGAGACGCCGAACCCCGCGATATCACCAGGCCCAAGTCCACGACTGACTCAACGATTGACACTCTGAACCATCAAACAGTCCCAAAACCTTTGTACCCCAAAAGAAGATTGTCCATTAGGATATAAGGCCCCAAAAATCCGACATCGGGCAGTCGACTGTTACCTCTGCTACGGCACGTCTCGCCGATTCAACTCTTAAATAAAGTCATTTGTGTTCCTGAAAACGTCTAAATAGTCATTCGCGAAAGTGAAATACGTCGATCTTCACGAAGTCTCCTATTTCACCGTAACATTTTGGCGATCCTGCCAGGATACCGTTTCATCTGCTGGAAGAAAATCTTCAACGGCAATCAACTACGGCTGAGTGACCACGAAGACGGACTACGAGAGCCCTTCCGAAGCAACACATCGGTATTAAAGAACCAAGGTCAGTAAGACATTTTAAATTATCGAGACTAAAATGGATAAAACAAATGGAACTGTAACTATAAGTGAAGAGATGCTTAACGGAATACTCAATTCAATGAAAGAATTGCAATCTGCGGTGATCACTTTAAGTAAAAATTTTGCTAAAGAGAACGAAAACCGACAGAAAGAAATAATAGAATTATCGAAGTTAGCGAACGTCACTGTTACTATGACCGATGACAGCGCGTCTCAGAACGGAAACCAAGGAAACGATCCAAGAAGACATGATGGACATCCATCAGAGAGCAACTCGGAAGATGATGAACCTGAAAGAACGGGAATCTCCAACGCAACAATTGGACAATCGGCATCGAACGCCATTCGCATTATTCGAACGCTGAAAGGAAGAGACGATCTAGGAGTAGAAGACTTCATAAGTGATGTCAGGTACGCCAGATCCTTATGTCGAGACAAACATATGCTCCTCAAACTGATAATTGCCGAGAAAATTACGGATCAAGCAGAACGAGCCATCCGGTATTTACGTATAGACACCTACGAACAGCTCTACGAGGCCCTGAGGACCTACATCACCTCACCCAGCACTGTTAATGCAAGCAGGAATAAGCTGCAAAACACGCGACAAGGACAAACGGAGAGCGTCATAAGTTTCAATCTGAGATTCAGACAATCCCTGAATGAATTGAAATACGCCATCCAATATAAACATAGCAATCCAATGGCAAGGAAGATTGCCATCGATGAAGAAGAAGACGCGGCTATCGCTACCTACATGGCCAATTTGAAACGAGAATTAGGAACTCTAGTCGTTCCATCGCAGCCCAAAACGCTAGAAAAAGCGCAGACTCTAGCTGGTGACATGGAGAATTGGCTTCGAGACTCGAGAGGACCACTGCAACGACCAATGGTTCCGCAATATCCCAGATCAAGTGACTCAAGGCCGCCACCGGAACGACCTTTCTATCCCATGAAGCAACCACAAGCAAGACCGAACCCACCTACAACAATACCTAGACCCGCCAACCTTAAATGCTTCAAATGCGGACAAAACGGACACATCGCACCTAAGTGCACAAATTTTCGGCAAGCCCCTCATGGCAAGCTCCCACCAAGAGTCCATTACACCATCAACGAGACGCCAATGGAACAAGCGGACCCCCCCGCATTAGAAGAATATGCAGCATACCAGGAAGACTGCAACACCTACTTGGAAGATTCCAAGGACTCAGAAGACCAACAAGATTTCTACTGGACACCGGAGCAGGAATCAACCTCATAAAAAACAGTAGCATATTACCCGAACACCCTAGGGAGAATAAAACTCAAAACATACTAATGGGCAACGACAAACACGAATCTAAAATGAGCACACAGTTCCGAGCACTAAAACAAGATCATATATTTCAAATAGTACCCGATTCCTTTCCCATCCCTGAAGACGGAATAATAGGTTTACCCTTCCTACAGAAATACAAATACAAAATCACTAACGATTACTTATTTTTAGGTGAGACACGCATACCTCTAAGAACCGACATCAAACTACAACCAGGCGAAAGTACTATCAAGGAGACATTCATTGACAACCAAAGAACTCAGGTTTGCTTCATTAACACAGGTGAGAGAGAAATTGAATCAAACCAAATCGAAATAGACGAACCTTCCAAATTAGACAGAATGCAATTGTTAATGCAGAATTTAAGAACTAAACACATTGATCCTTCATATAAAGACTCCGTAGAGAAAATAATCCTTTCATACGCCGACGCCTTTGCATTAGAGATCGATCCGCTCCCATGCACCCAACTCACGTCACATAAAATAGAATTAAAAACAGAAAAACCTATCAATATAAAATCGTATAGACCTCCAGAGTGCCATCGAGAGGAAATTAAAAGACAAATTTCAGAAATGTTGGATAAAGATATAATAGCGCATTCAGATTCTCCTTATAACGCACCAGTATGGGTAGTACCCAAAAAACCAGATGCCTCAGGAAAGAGAAAATGGAGAATAGTAATAGATTTTAGAAAATTGAACGAACTTACAGATCAAGACGCGTATCCCATCCCCGATGTAGAATCAATTCTTTCGCACTTAGGAAACTCGAAATTTTTCTCAGCACTAGATTTATCGTCAGGCTTTCACCAAATTCCAATGGATAACGACTCAAAAAAATATACAGCTTTTTCAACTCCAGAAGGACATTTCCATTATAATAGAATGCCATTCGGACTTAAGAACGCACCAGCCACGTTTCAAAGAATGATGGATAGAGCATTAAACGGATTGATAGGAAAACATTGCTTTGTATATCTAGATGACGTTATAATATTCGGACAAACTATTCAAGAACATAACAAAAACTTAGCAATCATACTACATAGACTTTCCGAACTAAGATTAAAACTGCAGCCAGACAAATGTGAATTCTTAAAACCGGAACTAGAATACTTAGGGCACGTTATATCAAAGGATGGTGTGAAACCAAATCCAAATAAAATCAAATCAGTAAGGGAATTTAGACAACCCAAGAACCCGACAGAAGTAAAACAATTTTTAGGGCTAGCAGGTTATTATCGTAAATTCATCAGAAACTTTGCTAAGATAGCTAAACCACTGACAGACTTAACAAAAAAGGATATTCCGTTTCATTGGACAGACAAACAGCAAATCTCTTTTGACACGTTGAAACAAAAATTATGCGAAGAACCAATTCTTAAATACCCAGACTTCAACAAAGAATTTACATTAACGACAGACGCATCGAACGAAGGACTAGGAGCCATACTATCCCAAGACGGACACCCATGTTGTTACGTATCCAGAACCCTAAATCCGGCAGAAAAACATTACACTACGACAGAAAAGGAATTACTAGCAATAGTATGGAGCATTCAGAGACTAAGACAATACCTACTAGGCAGAAAATTCAAAATTAGAACAGATCATCAGGCACTTAAATGGCTACACAACGTAAAAGATACCTCGTCCAGACTAATCAGATGGAGACTTAGATTAGAAGAGTACGACTACGACATAGAATATCACAAAGGAAAAGACAATACCGCCGCGGACGCATTATCACGAATACACATAACACTAGGAGAAATGACAGGCGACCAACTCGCAGACCTTGCTAATGAGATAATAGAAACAAATCAGGAAAACAAACCTCCAGATAGTATAGAAAATAATGCACACGATAGCGATACAGATACGGCAGTGAGCAACGACCTATCAGACTTAGACGACATTTTTGAATACGACGACTATCTATTGTATCAAGAAACCCCTGATAATTTCAAAGAGACACCTAACCGAAAACAATACTTTCAATTAAATACGGTACCCGATAGAGACAGAGAAGCTCTTCAAGCTTTAAAAATAATATTAGAAAAACGTCAAAAGATAGGAGCCACCCAACAACACTTTAATACTAGGGAAATTGAAATGATCAGGAAAATAATTAAATTCATAGCATCACGAAACCCGGAAAAACTTTATATCCTAGCCACGGAACCAGTTATAGAAATCACGCCAGAGAGAAAATTAGAAATATTAAAAGAAAACCATAACGGTAATTTTGCTCAACACTTTGGAGAAAATAAGACGATAGCTAGAATCAAATCAAAATATTTTTGGGAAAACATAGAGAAGGACGTGAAAGAATTTATAGGTAAATGTCTTTATTGTCAGCAAGAAAAACTCAACCGACTTAGGCACCGAGAAGATGCGTATATCCCGAACACTCCTGAATTCCCGAACGACAAAATTGCAATGGATGTCTTTGGACCATTACCAATAACCTCCAAGGGTAACCAATTCGTTTTGTCTATTCAAGATCAATTGACCAAATACCTAATCCTTATCCCAATGAAGGATCAACGGGCAGAATCCATTATTAATAAATTAATCGAACATTTTATTTACACCTTTTCGGCACCCAAACAAATATTGACAGACCAAGGTTCAAATTTCGTCTCAAACCTGATGCAAGGATTTGAAGAAGCATTCCAAATTAAACACATTAAAACAACTAGCTTCCATCCTCAGAGCAATGGATCCCTTGAAAGAACTCACGCTACGGTTAAAGATCTTATTAGAACTTGCATTAAAGAAAGACAAAAAGAGTGGGACGAAGTATTAAAACTTATATGTTTTGGTTACAACACGGCAGTCCATGAAGGAACGGGTCATACACCCTTTGAATTAACTTTTGGTAGAAAAGCGAATTTGCCAAGCGCAATATCTGCTACGAGTACGCTCACGTACAATCAACTCTTTAAATTATGGAGCAAGAAACATGCAGAGTACTTAGAATCCGCAAAGAAAACAATAGCGAAAAATAAAGCTAGGAACAAAAGAGATCAGGATAGGAAAATAAGGTTACAGAGCTTATTTAATGTTAACGATAGAGTATGGATCCACAATGACCATAAGAGTAATAAGCTAGACTCAGAATGGTTAGGGCCAGCGGTCATATTAGAAGTCAAAACACCGTACTACATATGTAGAAATTTAACAACTAATAACGTGATAAAAGTTCACGGAAATAGACTAAAGTTATATAAATCTTAAAATTTCAGATGTCATCCACGGCGATAATACTAGCCTTAAGCATAACCTTAGCAAGTAGCTTTACACTAACACCCCTAAACGATAGTAGCGTATTCATAGAAGATATACAAGAAACGTATTTATATCATAACTATGTAAGGATAATCGTAGGAGTAGATATAAAACCATACATAAAACTGGATGAGAACCTTGCAGAACACTACTCAAGAATCAAAGATATATGCGAACCAGAAAATTGTACACAAAGTTTAGAAATCCAAAGCATATTCTCTAGACTCAACATATTGAAAACAAAAATAATTCATTTAAAATCTTTATTACACATGAGAACCAAAAGAGGACTTTTAAACTTTGTAGGAAGCATTTCCAAAACATTATTTGGCACACTAGATGAAGACGATTTAAATTTACTTAACGAAAATATGGACAAAATATTCGATCAGCAAAATACAATAAACCTTGTACTACAGAATCAAACAGCAATCATAAAAACAATATTGAATTATGAAATACAAAACTCGCAATACTTACTTAAGAAGCACATAAGGAATTCGAATCAAATCACAACACAGATAATAGCATTAGAAGCAGTAATATTCGAAAGCATAGAACAGATAGATACACTTACCACAGCTATACTGATAGGAAAAAAAGGAATAGTTCACCCAGACATTCTTACCAACGAAGTATTTTTAAACGGATACATTAAAATATTAAAAGAAAATAAATTGCAATCGATCATAGAACCAGTAGAAGAAAACGTAAGAACTCTGATAGACATCAGCGAAATCTCAATTAACGTTCAAACATACAAAATATTCTACCACATCAAAACGCCATTATTAGAGAACATAGAATGGAGAATTAAACGCTTGTACCCCATACCTAGAATGTATGGAAAAATATTCGCAGCCCCAATTATAGAACACGACGTTATACTACAGACACCTCACGATTATATACCAGTAGACACAACATACTTACTAAAAAATTGTGAACTCAATGGAGTGATACCAATTTGCAAAAGAACATCCCCGAATTTAGCATTTTTACATACCTCGAGCTGCGAAAGCGAAATGCTCAAACAAACCAACAACAAAAGTCCCTGTCCAACGGCATTGTTTAGAGTCAAGGAAATCACATACATCCCACTTGAACAAGTAGGCAACTACATAATAATCCCAGAAAATACCATTGAAGTTAATTTACTTTGCAATAATCAAACGGTCACAAAAATCTCAACGCCCACCTTGTTCAGAACGTCAGACGACTGCGTAATACTTACAGCAAACACCATAATGAAGTTAGGCGGAACCAACAAACAACTGACATACGAAACAAGACTTAAACCGTTAGACTTTAATTTCTCATTCGAACAAATAGATTTAATATACGAACAAGTCAGGCGAGCGCCTCTTGCAATAAACACATTCTCAGAGTACAAAACTAATCTAGACGAAATAACACAGGAATTACAACGTATAGAGAACATAAGACGAACCAAAACCTGGAAAGAAACAGCAATGTCAGTACTTCAAATTGCGGGATACATAGCACTAGGACTAATAACACTGTACACCCTCATAAAAATATTTCGATGTAACCCCACAAGAAACGTTCTACTATTCTGTAAAAATTGTTACAACAATAATTCTAACGCCAATACCGAAGTATCCGAAGTAAGAACCATAGAAGCCACCGCACCTGCACCATATAACAGCAGCCCTCTACCAAGCCACAAGCTACCATCACAATTCAACCTACAGGAGATGGACGACACCGGACTCGACATCGCACCCATTAGAAGAAAACGAGTTCGTTTCGGAGTAACGAAAATCTAAAGACGGGGGAATGTCACGACCCGATAAGACGAGACGCCGAACCCCGCGATATCACCA
This sequence comes from Lasioglossum villosulum, assembly GCA_963971365.1. Taxonomy (NCBI): domain Eukaryota; kingdom Metazoa; phylum Arthropoda; class Insecta; order Hymenoptera; family Halictidae; genus Lasioglossum; species Lasioglossum villosulum. Next base: position 17,141,296 of record OZ020501.1, read on the forward strand.
GGCCCAAGTCCACGACTGACTCAACGATTGACACTCTGAACCATCAAACAGTCCCAAAACCTTTGTACCCCAAAAGAAGATTGTCCATTAGGATATAAGGCCCCAAAAATCCGACATCGGGCAGTCGACTGTTACCTCTGCTACGGCACGTCTCGCCGATTCAACTCTTAAATAAAGTCATTTGTGTTCCTGAAAACGTCTAAATAGTCATTCGCGAAAGTGAAATACGTCGATCTTCACGAAGTCTCCTATTTCACCGTAACACGCGCGACGGTGATTCGGTTGCAGTGGTGAGATGCTATGAAGAAAGCAACAATGTATGACTTTTATGAAAATATCGGCCGTCCTCGAAGTTATTTGAATCCTGCAGATTTTGTATAATTTTTCCCTACACAGGGTGGTTCACCAGATATTACCATCTCGATTTACGCCATTACTATTATTTGCAACGAGAAATATGTACATTGTGATGATATGGTTTCAAGAGATGCACATAATGGTTTTATTCTTTCTTTTTGTAGGTGGACGCGTAAAGAACTTATGAAGGCCAACTTTGATTTTATAAATGGAACTGTATGTTTTTATGCACCAGTCGATGCATTTTGCTTTCTACAAAAAGATTAAAATAGTAAAAAAATGATTAGTTTAATAGATATATTAATGTAAATATTGCAATTGAAACCTCGGAAAAATACTGTTTACGCAGAAGCTTAGACCACTTTTTTCGATATCAAGGAACGTATCATAAACGATTGTTGTAAAATATCGACCAAGATCTTGAGGGTGGAGATGTAAATAGACTTTGGATAAACCCTTTTTGTAAATAAATATTAAAAAAGTAAAGTTGTCATTAGCAACAAAAAGTGAGGTTTTCTTAGCAATAATTAAATTAAAAAAACCTTTAAACTAACAATTTTTCAACATATATACGTCAAGTAGTACTTTTTTATAGATACTAAATGTTAAGTTTGTAAAGGTTGGCAACGTTTTTCTTATATGTGTGGTAACACAGCGATGTTGGCGGCGTTGGCGGCGTTGGCGTTCCTCATTCTTCTCCTGTGAAACCCCGAAGTGTAAAGACGTACATTTTATAATAGAAGTATTTTTCCGTTAATAGTTTATATTATCTGGGTCAGTTTTCTTTATAATTAAAATAAAGAGTAATTAAATACACCCTTTTAATTAAATTAAAAGGTTATGGGCCCAGGGTGTGATCCCATAACGGTAAAATAAAAGAAATAAAAAATTTTCACATAAGTAGCACGTGGCGAAGTGGTGTAAAAGATAGGTTATACAAAGATAACAGGTAAGAAAGAAAAGGGAAATGGATAAGAAGAACTATTATAATATAGATTTGCTAAATGCAAATAACTTCCACACGTGGAAATTTAGAATGGAGACTTTGTTGACTGAAAAAGAAGTCATTGAATGGATAGGAAAAGAATTCATTGCAGATGAGTACGTGCAGGATGAAGCAAGAGAAAGAGCAATGAAAGGAGATAATAAATGCAAGTCGCTGATAATTCAATGTCTGGAAGATTCACAAATAGAGTACGTCAGAGGAAAAGATACAGCATTTAGCATGTGGGCAAGCTTACAGAAAAGATATGAAAAAAAAGGTATGCCGGGACAAATAGTATTAAGAAGGAAATTAATGCAAATGAAATTAGAGGAAGATGGAAGTCTAGATGATTTTATAACTAAATTTGATGAGACAGTGAGACAATTGAGAGCCACAGGGGCCAAAACAGGGGAGCAAGAGATTGTATATAACTTATTATTAGCCATGCCCAAATCATTTGAAACAGTAATAACCATATTAGAAAACATGCCACCTGAGGAACTGACAATAGATATAGTAAAGGCAAGGTTAAGATCAGAGGTGGAAAGAAAGAAAGCAGTAAGAAGGGTTGAACAAGGAAAAGAAGAAGAAAAACCCGCAACGTTCTTGTGCAAACAAAGTAAATGCTATCTATGTGGAGAAGCTGGACATTTTAAAAGGAATTGTCCAAAACTACAAGAAAATACATATGAAAGATTCAATCGAGGAACAATGAACCACAGAAGAGGAAGACAAAGAGGTAGAATGATAGGTTACAGAGGACGCTATATGAGGAGACCAGCATATAGGAGTAACGATGATAGAAAAGGAAACCACGTGGATGGAGAAGAACATGGTGAACAAAGAGGAGTTTGTTTCATGTCAGACAGGAAGGAAGAAACATGTAAGCCAATTGATAATGAATTAAAGTTTTGCGTTGACTCAGGTTGCACAGATCATTTGGTGAGTGACAAAACGTATTTTCATGAACTTGTAATACTCAATAAACCTATCAAGATTGCTGTAGCGAAAAACGATAATTATATGGAGGCAACTGGTGTAGGAAATATAAAGGTAATCAGTAATATATATGGTAAAGACTTGGAATGCACTATTCAAAATGTACTATATGTTCCTAACCTAAGAAGAAACTTGCTGTCAGTTAAGAGGTTAGAAATGGCAAGTATTAAAGTAATTTTTGAAAATGGAAAAGTCAAGTTGTACAATAATAAGGGTATGATTGGCTTTGGCTATAGAAAAAGTTTATATGAAATATCATTCAAAATAAGAAACATTGAAAGCTTTAATATAGAGTCAGAATATCAAGATGGGAAATTGTGGCATAAAAGGTATGGTCATATTTGCAATTCGAATTTAAAGAAATTAATAACAAGAGAATTGGTACAGGGATTGGAAAATGTAATGATAAATAACATAGAAATATGTGATGCGTGTATAAAGGGTAAAATGACGAGATCCAAATTTGGAACGAGAAGAAAGGCTAATAGAATAATTGAAATTGTTCATAGTGACGTGGTCGGTCCAATTACACCATTATCACACAATGGAGAGAAGTACTTCGTCACATTTATCGATGATTATTCAAATTTTGTACACGTATACATGGTTAAAAGCAAAAGTGATGTATTAGAATGTTTTAAAGAGTATGCATTATTGGTCCAGGCAAAGTTTAATTCAAAGATTTCAGTATTGAGATGCGATAATGGGGGAGAATATGTATCTAACGAGTTTAAAAAATTTTGTAAGGCAAATGGAACATACATTGACTACACTATACCTTACACCCCTGAACAGAATGGAAAAGCCGAAAGGTTCAATAGAAGTCTGTTAGATAAAGGTCGCACAATGCTGAATGAAGGAAATATGCCAAAAACATTCTGGAATGAGGCAGTAAGAGTGGCTGCGTATACGTTAAATAGAAGTCCGAGTGCAGGAAATTCAAACGAGGAAGTACCAGCAACGATATGGCTAGGTAAGAAACCAAATGTCAGTAACCCAGATAACCACGCTGCAACGAGCAGCTATGTCGCGTTTTGGATGCGAGCTAGCGCGAGCTGCACGGAAAAAAGTGCTGGATACTGCATCGCCGTAAGAGGGCAACACGGTCGCACTAATGTTTCGAATTCCGTATAGGACTTGTGCTAGGGGGCTCTCGTCGGTGCGGTGATACAGAGCTGGTCGTACTGATGTGGATCTTCCACATCAAGATGTCGGTAAAGTAAATGACTATTGTACAAATGTGTAGCAGCAGCCGTCTTCTTTTTTACCGACAAAATTAATATTTATTTAAATTACATACTACATGGAATTAGGTCATTTTTGGGAAATTAATTTCGTTTTCGTGTAGGGATCACGATGCTTCCGTTTGTCGTTACCAGACTGCGAATCTTTATGCAAAATAAAAATTGACTACATCGGTTGCAAGAAATAGAAACCAAATTTAATGTTACTTCTTCAGAAAAGGAAAAAGCGAAATGACTTTCGGCACGACCTAACACATTAACATATTACAATAGTAGAGCTGCACAAAGTCTAAATAAAATCAAACTTATCATTTTTACACAAAGAGATCACGTTTAGAGTGTTGAAACGTCTTCGTATAAAGGAAAGTGTCGTACAAGCGAAAAGGAACTTTATAGTTTTCGGGTCGAGCGTTTTGGGCAACCCGAATGCTTCAGACTTCCCCGTGGTTTCGCGCTGCCCGGGAGCGACCCGCTGTCGTCGGGCGGGTTCGGGGAGAATCGGACAAGTTCGGGCGAGCGAGTCATCGCGCTACTCCGAGATTCAACTCATCTGCGTTCGCGCGAACTTCACGGACAGACTGCGAATAATGACTAAGGAACACATGTAACCACGTTTTTCTCAAAATTTAGATCACTCTGACGGCTCATCGAAAAAGACGTAAAAAAAGAATTCGGCTTCGTACAGACCTAAACGTTTTGGCCAGCCGTTCGACAAACCGTTTGACGAACCCCGCACTTCGCCGCGCCGAACGCCGCGCATTTCGGCGCGCACGAACGCGAACGGGTAGCGCTTGCAAATTTAATATTTATTTAAATTACATACTACATGGAATTAGGTCGTTTTTGGGAAAGTAATTTCGTTTTCGTGTAGGGATCACGATGCTTCCGTTTGTCGTTACCAGACTGCGAATCTTTATGCAAAATAAAAATTGACTACATCGGTTGCAAGAAATAGAAACCAAATTTAATGTTACTTCTTCAGAAAAGGAAAAAGCGAAATGACTTTCGGCACGACCTAACACATTAACATATTACAATAGTAGAGCTGCACAAAGTCTAAATAAAATCAATCTTATCATTTTTACACAAAGAGATCACGTTTAGAGTGTTGAAACGTCTTCGTATAAAAAGAAAAGTGTCGTACAAGCGAAAAGGAACTTTATAGTTTTCGGGTCGAGCGTTTTGGGCAACCCGAATGCTTCAGGCTGCCCCGTGGTTTCGCGCTGCCCGGGAGCGACCCGGTGTCGTCGGGCGGGTTCGGAGAGAATCGGACAAGTTCGGGCGAGCGAGTCATCGCGCTACTCCGAGATTCAACTCATCTGCGTTCGCGCGAACTTCACGGACAGACTGCGAATAATGACTAAGGAACACATGTAACCACGTTTTTCTCAAAATTTAGATCACTCTGACGGCTCATCGAAAAAGACGTAAAAAAAGAATTCGGCTTCGTACAGACCTAAACGTTTTGGCCAACCGTTCGCCAAACCGTTTGACGAACCTCGCACTTCGCCGCGCCGAACGCCGCGCATTTCGGCGCGCACGGGTAGCGCTTGCAAATCTGTTCCCAAGACAGACAGAGCATATCCTAAACATTCATAAGATAAAGAATAAATGTCAAGAAGTAGAAAAAATTTTATAAACAAAGACATCGGTGATTTAAATTATGTGAAAAAATTATACCTCTACTTCCTAATTTGTTTCAAATTATTGAAGAGACCGTTGCTGTGAAAACATTGCTTTTTTTGTGGTTGTTTACGGAACGCTCTCTCGGAACTTAACCCTTTCGTTTTTATTCAGAATATGCATCGCAAAATCGTAAAAAGACGAAAATTCATCATGTTGCGACATCTCCAAAAATTCAAGTCATTCAGTCTGGAGTCTAACGTCTTTAATGCTTCGTACTGACTTGAACATTTCACTTTGAAACTTCAATTCACTCGAGAAACTGCCTACATTTTCTGGACTTCTTTCTATTCGCCGTTCTGCACGGCGTTCGGCGCGGCGAAATGCGCGTCAATGTTCGTCAAGCGGTTCGTCAAACCGTTTAGGTCTGTACGAAGAAGCCTTCGCTTAAATTTTTCTGCTTCATACAGTTGATGGTCGAGGTTAGAAAAATAAATTTGCAATAGCCACCGAAAGAAAGTGTGGCTCAATCGGATTTCGACGTAAAAATGATTTCATTAGTTGTGTTGACGAAAAATTCGATTTCGCACAAATTTGGTGGTGCACAAATTTTGAGACTAGATTTGAAGTCAGCGTGGTAGAACAACTGCGGGACACGATGTACGGCATGTCGCAAAAAAATCTGTTCCGCTCGTGGTATTATGAGAATCAAAGTTTTACATCAGTCAAGGTTAAAAAACGTTGGTACCATAATTTCCCTACTTCTCCCATATTCTTCAAAGTTTCAGCTTCGATTTAAAAAAAATTTCATCGTTCTATCTCGTTTCTATCGAAAGTTACTTGATTTTAACGCAGAATTCATCGGGTTGCGACCCGGCGGTTGCCTCTCATCGGGTAGCGACCCGGCGGTTCTCTCTCTCTCTCTCTCTCTCTCACTCACTCACTCACTCTCTCCCTCCCTCGCTCCCTCCCAGGGGCTGTTCGTGGAGCGGGCAAAAGTCGCGATGTAGAATTGTTTTTCTGATTGACGGCTGGGTCTACCGCTTCGATCGCGCCGAGCAAGACTACGATAGAGCAACGGTGCCAGCGACGGCAACGCGCAGCGTGTCTCACAGGCCCACGCGTTCTCACAATGCAATGCCAATTTCAAATGCTTTATTTTTCATTTTTTTAATGAGATTTTTATTGGCTTGTTTCTGGCAATATTCTGATTAAAACAAGACCAAACACGATATAATTTGGCCCATATTTACTCTACATGTGACAAGCATAATTTATACTTTATCACACATTCAATATACGCTGGAGCATATGTTTAAATAAACAACTAAACATCTCGAAAATATGTTCTCACAGAATTAAAGAATAAAAAATATTTAAACGATTACATAAACAAATACCTAACCAGAAAAATTTTCACTTAATAAGTTTTGGATACAAGAGTATATCTAATTAACCGCTTCGTTCTCATGGACGTGTTATGCCGCGACGTCGAAACGAAGGCGTCAATATATATGATTTCTCCTCTATTAAAATCATTAAGGGAAGAGATGTCATTCATTTTAGTCTTTATTTCTTGTAATCGACGCTAACATTTTTCAGTTTGCATAAAGATCCGCAGTCTATCCGTAACACATCGGGCGGGTGCCCCGAGCGCAACTCCACTTCGCCGCGCCGAGCGCGTTCGATGAGAAACGGACAAGTTCGAGCGAAAGCAGAGTTGAATCTCCGATATCGCGATTACTACCTCTCTTCTTCTATCGAAAGAACTTTCGATACAAATGAGATAGATCGTTGAATTTTGTAATCTTTTGTGGCAGCTAATTTCCTACACTCGCCACAAGATGGACAGCAGGTAGTCGTGCAAAGACCTTTCTCGCTGCTACCTGATCCATCACCGATCTCTATATATACAGCTTTAAACCACCTTCCGATATCGCAGCGTTTCAGGCAGGGCCCGCTGGGTAGCTTTACGGTTGGGTCCTCTAGCGCGTCCAGTACCACTGGTGGTCAGTGCCGACAAATATTTTTATGCTCTGCGTCGCGATTCAGGAAGTGGTCCTTGCGACGACCCGATCGCTGCAAGGGTCGCTGCAAGGGTCGCTGCAAGGGTCGCCGCAAGTAGCGCAACCGCCGGGTCGCTACCCGATGAATTCAGCGTTAAAATCAAGTAACTTTCGATAGAAACGAGATAGAACGATGAAATTTTTTTTAAATCGAAGCTGAAACTTTGAAGAATATGGGAGAAGTAGGGAAATTATGGTACGAACGTTTTTTAACCTTGACTGATGTAAAACTTTGATTCTCATAATACCACGAGCGGAACAGATTTTTTTGCGACATGCTGTACATCGTGTCCCGCAGTTATTCTACCACGCCGACTTCAAATCCAGTCTCAAAATTTGTGCGAAATCGAATTTTTCGTCAACACAACTAATGAAATCATTTTTACGTCGAAATCCGATTGAGCCACACTTTCTTTCGGTGGCTATTGCAAATTTATTCTTCTAACCTCGACCATCAACTGTATGAAGCAGAAAAATTTAAGCGAAGGCTTCAAAGTGAGATGTTCAAGTCAGTACGAAGCATTAAAGACGTTAGACTCCAGACTGAATGACTTGAATTTTTGAAGATGTCGCAACATGATGAATTTTCGTCTTTTTACGATTTTGCGATGCATATTCTGAATAAAAACGGAAGGGTTAAGTTCCGAGAGAGCGTTCCGTAAACAACCACAAAAAAAAGCAATGTTTTCACAGCAACGGTCTCTTCAATAATTTGAAACAAATTAGGAAGTAGAGGTATAATTTTTTCACATAATTTAAATCACCGATGTCTTTGTTTATAAAATTCTTTCTACTTCTTGACATTTATTCTTTATCTTATGAATGTTTAGGATATGCTCTGTCTGTCTTGGGAACAGATTTGCAAGCGCTACCCGTTCGCGTTCGTGCGCGCCGAAATGCGCGCCGTTCGGCGCGGCGAAGTGCGGGGTTCGTCAAACGGTTTGGCGAACGGTTGGCCAAAACGTTTAGGTCTGTACGAAGCCGAATTCTTTTTTTACGTCTTTTTCGATGAGCCGTCAGAGTGATCTAAATTTTGAGAAAAACGTGGTTACATGTGTTCCTTAGTCATTACTCGCAGTCTGTCCGTGAAGTTCGGGCGAACGCAGATGAGTTGAATCTCGGAGTAGCGCGATGACTCGCTCGCCCGAACTTGTCCGATTCTCTCCGAACCCGCCCGACGACAACGGGTCGCTCCCGGGCAGCGCGAAACCACGGGGCAGCCTGAAGCATTCGGGTTGCCCAAAACGCTCGACCCGAAAACTATAAAGTTCCTTTTCGCTTGTACGACACTTTTCTTTTTATACGAAGACGTTTCAACACTCTAAACGTGATCTCTTTGTGTAAAAATGATAAGATTGATTTTATTTAGACTTTGTGCAGCTCTACTATTGTAATATGTTAATGTGTTAGGTCGTGCCGAAAGTCATTTCGCTTTTTCTTTTCTGAAGAAGTAACATTAAATTTGGTTTCTATTTCTTGCAACCGATGTAGTCAATTTTTATTTTGCATAAAGATTCGCAGTCTGGTAACGACAAACGGAAGCATCGTGATCCCTACACGAAAACGAAATTACTTTCCCAAAAACGACCTAATTCCATGTAGTATGTAATTTAAATAAATATTAATTTTGTCGGTAAAAAAGAAGACGGCTGCTGCTACACATTTGTACAATAGTCATTTACTTTACCGACATCTACCATTTTAGCGCGACCTGCTCTTGTACGGCATTTGACACGTTAATGCGACCGTGTTGCCCTCTTACGGCGATGCAGTATCCAGCACTTTTCTCCGTGCAGCTCGCGCTAGCTCGCATCCAAAACGCGACATAGCTGCTTCGCAGCACGGGAACAGTATGGGAGCAGCTGGTTATCTGGGAATATGAGAGTATTTGGTTCACAGGGATTTGCACACATTCCAAGAGAGATTAGAGGAAAATTTGATCCAAAGGCAAAGGAATGCATAATGATTGGATATAGCAACAATGGATATCGATTATGGGATATAAGTAAACAAAAAGTGATAACTGCGAGAGATGTAATATTTAAAGAAAATAAATTCTACTATAAGAAGAATAAAGCTTACATTGAGCAAAATGAAGATGAAGAAAGGGATGGAATAGGCAACAATGATAATGAAAACGAAAATGAAAACGAAAATGAAAACGAAAGTGAAAATGAAGAGGAAAATGAAAGTGAAGAGGAAAATGGAGAATTAGAAGCAAGAAGAGAGACAAGAGAAGAAGAAGGGAAGAGAAACAGAACTAGAAGAGAGACCAAACTACCAAAGAAATATGATGAATTCGAGATGTATTTGGCGTTTGATGCTATGTCTTTTATAGATGAGGTACCAACAACAGTGGAGGAATTAGAAAATAGAGAAGATAAAAGACAGTGGAGAAATGCAATGAAGAAAGAAATAGAAGCTATCGAGAAGAACAAGACATGGAAAGAAGTCGATGCGAAAAACAACGTAGAAATTTTAAATACAAGATGGGTATTTGCGTTGAAACCATATGAAGAAAACATGGAGGATAGATACAAAGCGAGATTAGTGGTAAGGGGGTGTGCTCAAAGAGAGTCATTCAATTATGAAGAGATATACTCTCCAGTCGTAAAATTGAGCACAATTAGGACATTATTGGCGATTGGAAATCAATTTAAATATTACTGCGAACAAATAGACGTCAGGACTGCGTTTCTAAACGGTGAGTTAAGAGAAGATGTCTATATATATCCACCGGAGGGAGTAAAGTATAAAGAAGGTAAAATATTTAAATTAAATAAATCTTTATATGGGCTGAAACAAGCATCAAAATGTTGGAATAATAAAATTAATAATATATTAATGAAATACGGTTTCCAAAGATCATTAAATGATTATTGTTTATATACGAGAATATCAAAGTGTAATGTTATACATTTATTATTATATGTAGATGACATTATTATAGCGAGTTCAGACTTAAGCAGTATTAATGATTGTAAAAGCTACTTAAGAAAACAATTTGAAATTAAAGATATTGGTATGGTAAAACATTTTCTTGGTTTAGAAATAGATTATAATAGAGAAAAGGGTATTTTGAAATTAAATCAAGAAAGGTATTTGCAGAAAATTCTAGAAAAATTTAAGTTAGAAAATTGTAATCCTTGCTCAACACCCATAGAAGCAAAACTCAACTTAAACATAGAGAAGGAAGCAGTAGAATATAAACCGATTAGAGAGTTAATAGGTGCACTAATGTATTTAATGTTAGGAACAAGACTGGATATTAGTTACGCTGTCAATTATTTGAGTCGTTTTCAGAGTAAGAATTCAGATGAAGTGTGGATACATTTAAAAAGATTGTTGAGATACCTAAAAGGGACAAAGAACATGAAGCTGGTCTATACAAGGATTGAGGATGCGATGCCTTTAACATGCTACGTTGATTCGGATTGGGCACAGGATACTATGGACAGAAAGTCAGTTACAGGGTATCTGATTAAAGTTTTTGGAAACACAGTCTCATGGAGTACGAGGAAACAAAACTGTGTAGCACTGTCAAGTACCGAAGCGGAATTAGTAGCACTGTGTGCTGCAGTGCAAGAAGGACTATGGTATCGTAAAATACTGAGAGATATGTGTCTAGAGATCCCGAATCTCAAGGTGTTTGAAGACAATCAGTCATGCATTGCGTTAGTAAAGAATCCTGAAAATAATAAAAGAGTAAAACATATAGACATTAAAATAAATTTTGTTTGTGATGCGTTAAAGAATAAAATTGTGACAATTGAGTATGTCAATACTGAATCTCAATTGGCGGATATTCTTACAAAAGGTCTTAGTAGAGTTAAATTTTATTCAAATTTTGAACAAGTAGGTCTAATATTAAGAGAGGGCACCTGTAGAAATAAATAGAGTGCTAGAATGCATGAGGTATGTAAATATGTAAAAGAAGTGATAAAGTATGAAGTGTGATGTTTAAAAAAAAAAAAAAAAAAAAAGAAAACGTTGAGAGAGGGTGTTAAGTTTGTAAAGGTTGGCAACGTTTTTCTTATATGTGTGGTAACACAGCGATGTTGGCGGCGTTGGCGGCGTTGGCGTTCCTCATTCTTCTCCTGTGAAACCCCGAAGTGTAAAGACGTACATTTTATAATAGAAGTATTTTTCCGTTAATAGTTTATATTATCTGGGTCAGTGTTCTTTATAATTAAAATAAAGAGTAATTAAATACACCCTTTTAATTAAATTAACACTAAACAGCTGCATCAATTGGTGCATAAAAAGTTTTTATTAAAAACATTTGGTTCTATTTAAAAAATCAAAATTAACCATCGTAAGTACTTGACTCGTCAAAATTGCACGACTTAACTTTTTTTAGCAATTAGAAGCATTGATTTACTAAATGACGCGTAAAACAGATTTTATAAAAATTAAAATTGGTAGGAATTACATGAAAAAATAAAAAAGACTTTCTAAAAAATTTTTATTTCGAATCTGTCTTTACATCTGCGTTAATAATACACGTACTGCAAATTTCATCAAAATCGGTTGGCGTAGAAGAAAACAACACGCATAGAAAGCAGGGATTGAAAACTATTATGAAACCCAAGATGACGTTATAACTGTTATAAGAATATCGATATTGTTTTATATCGATTACGGTTCCGGTTCCGGTTCCAGTTTCGATTCTGTCATTTTAAATTCCGTATTGTGTTCGGCATTATGTATTTATTTGGGGTGTACGGGCCGCCCGATTGTCGAGCTGCCGAAGAGAGTAACTTCGCCGGACACGTTCGGAACGAATCGGACAAGTTCGGACGAGCGAGTTATTGCGATACCCGAGAACATCTCTGCGTTCTTATGAAATAGATAATTGCAATAATGGCATTCTTTCATAACTTATAACGTAATTTTTAATATATAAACACTATTTATTATTTGAGTAGTTATTCATTGTTATTTATAATGTAAACAATTGTTACATACATTTTTTATAATTTGTTTCTATACTCCATATTTGGATTATTATTTCAATAATTTCTTGTTAAAATAATTGTTTAAATAAATTATTATGGAGATAATACTTCAAATAATAAATATAGAAATAATTAAACAAACAATTACTTTAACAAGAAACTATATTGAAATATGTAAGAGATAGCCTGGATTAAAACAGCAAATGTGAATCAACTTTATTTAAACGCCTTTTTCCGGAGACTGTTTCTTGTTCATTTCGTTTTCGACGTTCCGCTTCGTTTTTGACGTTCGCTTGTCGTTGGCTACGAACCGCTTGTAAATAACATTTACAATACACCGGGTGGCATAACATGAACAACAGCAACATGAACAACAGCTTACAAATATTAGTTCAAATAATAAATATAGAAACAATTTATAAAATTTGTTTATTTAAAAAATAATTTTAAGAGTACATTAGTATTGAAATAATAATTTCAATAATGAATATAGAAACAAATTACTCAAATGTATTTATTTAAAAATTGTTTAAATTATAAATAACAATAAATAACGATGATTACAGAATATTTTTCGTTGACGAATCATTGTTTTATGTATAATTTTCAAATTAATTTTAAATTCCAATACTTTTTTAGGATATTACGTGGTAATTACTTTTATTTTTCCTACATCTATACACTGTCGATTATAAAACGATAATTACAATGGTGAACAATAAGGGAAATAAGAAAACAATAAGAGTGCGTAATGAAATTATACAATAAAAAGTAATTTTTTTTCTAAGAATTACAGAATGTGGGTAATGTCAGCATTCTACATTTAATTATTATCTGCGGTACTGAATCTATTTACCTACGCCACTGACGCAGTTTCATGTGGTTCACGAACAAATGATTTATTTAGGTAGAGAGCGCTGACCACCAACAGTATCTCGTCGGTGGTAGAACTTTTAGCGATGTGGTCTTTCAGGTCACTGTAATTTCCACCGTTACCACCCCGCCCATTGCGCCCATTTACCGGACCGCGAAATAGCACGGGCGCTGGCAGTCTTTAACAGTATCTCGTCGGTGTCCAGGCTAAGCACTAGACTAGGGGAGCAGCACTATAATGGGCACGGCCAAATCCCGGGCGTGAGCACTCTCATTTACTCTCTGCTTATACCCTCCAAGTTAGTGGGTTCTAGTCTATGCTAACGAAGAATAAATTAGGTTCTAGTCCACTTGGTGCAGCACTATAGTCGAGTAAAAGTGAAGGCATTGAAACACCGGGCGTGAGCCTCCAGCAGTCTCCAGCCTCTGGCGTTAGCGCTTTCGTTTCGTCTCCGGTTATAATAAACTTTATAATGTTTTTGTAATAACTATGCATTGTCTAGGTTACAATTATACTAATTAAAATTGAATTTACATTACGTACATTAAGAATAAATTTATACAGTTTTTAAATCAAGACATTACAGTTTTTTGTACTTTCGATTAAAAGCTGTTTCCATCTACCTAACCTGACTCACCGATGACCACGTAATCCTAACGTGGCACTCGTCAACGTATGTTGAAAAGCGCGTGTTTCGTGTCCCGAAGGGATACATAACTTTTGTTGACAACAGACAACGTTCGTTATCTTAATTTAAATCAAACACAACAGAACATAGTTTCTCCGGTTAACATGTGCATGTTTTTGTGTGTAACGTCGTAACATCGTTGGCCTTAAATGTTTTTCTATCGATATTGTAACCTCACTTGCCGGTCAGAACAAATCCAGAAACGGAAAGTTATGATTACATTGTTACTTGGAGAAAGTTGAACCTCATTTTACTGTATAATAAGAAAAATGAGCTCGGAATGGGGAGTACATTTGTTGACAATATCAATATTATTTCTCGCCGTCTGTGTGCAAAGTTTTCAGGGTTTGGAAGTGATATATGCAATAAATTCTGGTGGAGATACACACACTGACAGCTATGGAATTCGCTATGTCAAAGATCCGTTAATGAGCAAAGTTGGAACAGCATCCGACTATGGAAAACAGCTAATCATCGGACGTGTAAATGCCATCGATCAAATACTTTATCAGACAGAACGTTACCACCATAGTACATTCGGGTACGATATACCAATTAGCGAAGATGGAGAATATGTTATGATATTAAAGTTCTGTGAAGTTTATTTTAATTCCCCCAATATGAAGGTAACAGTTTATCAGATTTTCATCTGAATTATTAAATTATATGTTGTATCTTACGATTTTCTTTAACCCCTTGCCGTACCTTTTCATTTACAGTTACAGTGAATAGACCATCTTTATTATGCACAAAAATGTCATAGAAGAGAAAAAAAATGTATATTTTTTGTATGGCTGCATTTATTTTAATGCTTAAATATTGATTGCAAATGAATCAAATTTTATTTCATCTAAGATAAAATGCGTAATGTTCATATTTGTTAGACTTTGTTAAAAACCTACATCACGAGTCTGGCTTGTCGAAGTACGGCAAGGGGCTAACATTGAGAGAAGCAGTTCTAATTTATCATATCTGAACATCCATTGTGAGAGTATTCTTTTATTTGAACATGACATCTGCTAATAAAAGATGGTTCGTTCAGACATGTATCAAATTCTGTAGACTATGCAACGTATTCTCGAGATATATAGAGATCATTTAAAACCTGTGTTCCAATATTAATTTTTGTAAAGAAGTTGCTGCATATGAAATGTCCGAGTTTTAGCAATGATATTAAACAAACGCGATTTTGTACCCACTGTATTCTATCTACAAAGTTTAAGTTTCTTGATTGTATTACGGTAAAAGTAAGATATTATGGTCATTTATGTTATTATTTACGAGATTGTTATCTTGATTTTGTAGTTCTTTTTTACCATCAACAACTAGTAAGTTAATTAATCACCACAGTCTGACCAAGAATCACATAAAAGTTATTGTTTCCAGACATGTAAAAGAAATACACGATAGTCATGTTGGTTAACATTGAAAGAAACTTTATTTAAAAGTAAAATTATACATCTAAATTAAAATTGAACATGGGATATTAACACTAAATGTACAGAGAGCTATAAAAGCAACAGGCATGTGGTTGCCTTATAAAAATGACAAGAATTAATTAATTTAGACTTTGCGCAGTTCTTATTAAAATATTTGCTGTAATAAAGATATTTATTATATCGTTTCTTATGAAAGTAGCTTTACAATTTTATTAATTGCAATATAAAAATATCTAGATCTGGTTACTTGACCATTCTTTGTATGTTTAGCGCTAAGGATAGTTTGAAGCTTTGTACCTCAAAGTTTAATGTAATAAACATATAGACTGTAACAGCATTTCTTGATCAAAAAGTTTTATAAGAGTTGTATTCTAAAATTGGACATTTCAAATGTAACAACCTAATAATGTAAAGGGTGTTCCATTTATCTGGGAAGATAAATATATCTTGTGACACAATAAAATTAGAACAAATGCCTCCAGTCATATCTTCAAATTTTATTAAAAATGTTATGAAACAATTGGTGCTCAACCCTGCAGTTGCTAAATCTTCTCACAAATATTTAATTTCATTACAGAGAAACATTTGTATTTTGTTTAAGAATTACATATATACATACAGGGTGTTTTGTTTATATAAAAATGGAAATATCTTGTGACCCATTGAAGTTACGAAAAAAATTTGTTTACAAAAATTGTTTGGTATGAAGGGAACAATTATATGGTGTAATTTTTTTCAGGACTCGAATAGTGGGGAAGAAAATTTTAAAGTCAAATTGATTTTTTTTATTGGAACCATATATGTTTTTTGTGATAATACAATAGTATTTTCAGAGACAAATTCAGCGACATATAACATTATGTTATTTACTGTTACAACACATTATACATATATTATATTATAAAGTTACTTCTTAAGTGTAGGCAATGATAGTACCAGAGTTGGGCAAAAATTTAATCAACGATTGATGAATAAATGTCTACTTCAATCGTTAATTGCTATTAACAATTAAACACCTACTTTAGTCGTTTGCGGTTAACGTTTACATTTTTTTAATCAGTCTCCGATTTTTCGACGATTTCTTTTCTTAATCAACTTTGAATCAATCGATGTTCGAATCAATCGTCGATTTTTCAATGATTACCTTTTTTAATCGCACACGTTAATCAATAAATCCTGGTTAAAATTTTAATCCGATTCATGTCCAACTCATAGATAAATCCATTACAAACAATGATGGACACTTAGAAGGATAATTCTTTTTCTTAAATTAAACATTGATACGCTCAAAACATAATGAAATGATCTCAGTAATAACAGAGCAATTTAATTTAGGTATACTGAATAAAATTGCTCAGGATATGAATTATAATCTTTATGTTTACTTATCTCGATAACTTAAGAAGCTTTAGAAGCATGAGAAAGTCAATCTTTGTTTACAGCGTCTAACTAATAGCCGGTAACCAGATACTATCTAATATAATTTCTAATGTTTTGTAACAGTAAATAACATAATGTGAAAAATAGTATCTTGTTATGACAAAAAATATACGATTCTGTTAAAAAAAATTGTTTAGCTTCGAAAATTTGCTCCCCCACCACTCGAGTCGTGAAAAGAAATTATACCATAAGATTATTCCCTTGAAATCGAACAATTTTTGTAAACAAATTTTTTTCGTAACTTCAGTGTGTCACAAGGTATACATGTTATTATTAAACAAAATATAAACGTTTCTATGTAATGAAATAAAATATTTGTGAGAAGAATTAGCAACTGTAGCGTTGAGTACAGTTTAAAAATTGTTTTATAACATTTTAAAAGAATAGATAAATTATCGATAATGATATAAGATAGAGAAGAACCATGTTATAATTGTGGTAGCTTTTCAATAACTTTCATAAAATGTGAAAAGATATGGCTACAGAAGCACTTGTTAATGTATTTATAAAATAATAGGGAGCAGGCGAGTAATATTTATTTAAGCAAATAAATATGCTAAAATTGAAAAAAGTAGATCTAAATTACATTTACTGCGTATTACCCGTAAAACAATTGAATTTAGTTAAAATATTCATTTTTTAATAAGAAACTCATTTTTGAACTGAATATTCTAATGCAATATTATTCGAAGAGCATTGAAATGCATCTTTATTAAAATAACGAGAAGAACCATGTTGTGATTATGATAGCTTTTTATTAATCAATACAATTTGAAGAGATGACTAGAAGAATTTGTTGTTAGCGTATTTATAAAATAATAGGGAGCAATCGAGTAACATTTATTTACGCAAATAAATATGCTGAAATTTAAGATAGTAGATCTAATTTACTTTTACTGTATATTACCTGTAAAACAATTTAATGTAGTTGAAATATTCACTCTTTAATAGAAAATGCATTTTTAAACAGAATATTTTAATGTAATATTACTTGAAGAACACTCAAATACCTCTTTATTAAAACAACATTAACTAATTTCATCTTTCAACTATTTATTTCAGGTCTTTGATGTGGTTCTAAATGGCGACCATACTGTTGTTACTGACTTAGATATATTTGAAAGAGTTGGACGTGGTATAGCGCATGATGAATATATTCCATTTAAAGTTCAAGCTGGAAAATTAATATACAATGATGAAGAGTCGGATATTTTAGCAGGAAAAATTCGAGTTGAATTTATAAAGGTATTCCAATTGGTCTCCTCATTTATCTTATTTAATGGAGTTCAGTCGGTTTGTTGATGGAAATTTAATGAATTTATTTGAATTATTTGCAGGGGTACAGAGATAACCCAAAAATAAATGCAATTGTTGTTATAAAAGGAAATTTAGAAGGTACTATTTAAGATTTGAATGCATTTAAAAGTTTGTTGAGTACATTGTGTAATCAACTTTTGTATTTTTCAGATATACCGCAGTTAGGTCCGATTCCTCAAGAACCGGAGGAATATCAGAATATACAAGAAGACGAAGAAGAGTCTACCGTGCGTAGTCGACATACAAGTGGCCCTAGAACTCCGGATCCGTATTCGATTGACGATTCTTCAATAATGTTACCAGTTTTTGTAGCGATCGGGGCATTTATTCCTCTACTATTTTGCCTCTGTAAACTATAGGCAGTGAAATTTTCTGCACAGAAATGCCTTGTATTTAATAATAATAGTGTTCTAATCAGCTTAGGTGAATTTAGCGTGTGAGGACACGCAAGCATCGGTCATTGTACATAGAAAGATGATTTTTCTTTATTGAGCTACGTCGACACACTTTATCATAGCTATTTATTATTAATTTAATCGAATGAACATATCTATATGTATGCTTTTGTATAACAAACGATTCAAATTAGGTACCAGTTAGAAAACATATTGAAAAGTGAGGATTTGTGCAATCATGATTTTCGTTGCCACTTACGTGTTCATTGATCAATTACTTAATAGTTAACATTTTATTGGCAATTAGCACAAAGGTTTTGCACACATTCGTCTTTTCCTGAACAAATGTATAAAGTTTTTCAATCTACGCGGTATTCTTCTGTAATTCCACACGATAGCAGTATAATGATCAAAAGTGTAACACGCCTCAAGCACTTTTTGTGTTAGATCTATATTCAATGTTTTCGTTGAAGTTTATCTAGTTCATTTGTGCGTCGGTTCCGAGAATAATTGTTATACGAGAAATGTTTCACTATGTCACATATTCTGTTGGAAATGGAAGTGCATCCAATAGTCCGCAAAATACCAAAGGAATTTTCAATTTTTTGCAAATCAGAGTAAATAAAGCTGTTAATATTGTCCTATATAATATTATTCTCTTCACAATTTATTTACGCATCAATTGTTTTTGATATACCAATTATAATCACGTCATAATTTATGTTAAGAATGTTTAATTATGTATTAGTAATTACGTTTTCTACAATTTTATTCCTTTTTTTTGAAAATTAAAAATTTTTGTTTGTTATAAGTATAATATACTTATCGATCGAAGTATGAAATATACAGGGTGTTCAGGATATTACTAGCCAGCATTTTTTTTGTAAATAGTGAATTATTAGAAAAAAATGATGGATGAAGAAGTAGTAATGTTTTTTATGCACGACACAGTTACATATGCATTTTTGTTTTATTTACATTATTTTGATAGAAAGGAAGGTGACCTTCAATTTTTTAAATGGAATGCTATACATTTTTTATGTCGTATGAAAACGTGTTTCAAGACGAATTCATCCATCTACTACACAATGATCTTGAAGGTCATGCAAGATCAGAAATGGAAGAAATGGAGGGTTTGTAATTATGTAATATTTAGGATGTTATGAGTCGAGCCAACTGAAATACCACACGCGGAAGCTACTTTGTGTACGGATGTTGTTGAATTTTCTTAAAAATGCAACAGGACTTCTAACTTCTTTCTTTCTGTTGTGTAAGCAAAACAAACTGATTTTCATTTGGTTGCACTCTTTCCGGATATTCTTCTAAGTATTTAAATTTACTTTTATTCCTATTGCACTGATAATAAATGCTATCATATCCCTCGTCTACCGAATAACGATACATTGCTATACGATATTACTGATCGGTTTAGGAACTAGTACTGACACTGTTTCGTTATGGTGGAAACTAGAAGTAAAAACACTCTGACAGTGAATTACAACATCATTCGACTCGTATCAATAAGGAATATTTGTAAACACAGCTATGCAATATTCAAATTCTTTCTTCCATTTCTGACCTTGCATGACCTTGAAGGTCATTGTGTAGTAGATGGATGAATTCGTCTTGACAAGCGCTTTCATACGACATAAAAAATTTATAGCATTCCATTTAAAAAATTGAAGGTCACCTTCCTTTCTATCAAAATAATGTAAGTAGAATAAAAATGCATATATTATTGTGTCGCTCATAAAAAATTAGCCAAATGCCTCAATTCTGCCCAGTGCCGTTATGACCGTGAGGGCTCGTAAGTTGCCCTCGGCCCGTGGGTCCTCGTTTCTGCCATGCCAGAAATGATGATTGCACAAAGACCGACGTGCCGAGGGCAGCTCGTACCGTGTTTCTGCCGAGGGAACTTTACGAGCCCTCACGGTCATAACCGTCCTGGGCAGATTCGAGGCACGAGGTGCCCTCGGTACGTCCAAGCGACGTTCGGCCCGTAAAAATCCCGATACCTGCCCTCGGCACGCCGTGCTTGATTTCTGCCCTAGGTTCGCTTGGCTATCTATGGGTATATACCCAGATAGCCAAATGCCTCGAATCTGCCGAGGGGAAGTTATGAGTGGATGAATTTTACGTATTCGAGGCATAATTTACATTGTTCGACAACAAGTAGCGGAGCCGTGATAAGCGACAGAGCTGCCGCCTATCGTGGCTGCCGAGAGACATTTTCATAAACCTACAACCGCCGAATAATGTAAATTACGCCTCGAATACGTAAAATTCATCCATTCTTAGGGTCCGTCCCTCCTAGATTAATCTTTTATCTAGCGATTGCGACTACCTAGAACCCTGAAATGTGCATTATAGCGTCAGGATTCGAAATATACGGAACCTCTGCAATCCTCGTGTATGTATACGTGTCTAGCGCTGTGTGCATCACGCACACTAGAGAGCGGATCCCCACCCTTAAAACTTGGCCGAAACGAGGACGGACCTGCCGAGGGCAGCTCGTACCGCGTTTCGGCCAAGGGCACGTCCTCGAGCCCTCACGGTCATAACTTCCCCTCGGCCGAAACGCGGTACGAGCTGCCCTCGGCAGGTCCAAGCGACGTTCGGCCCGTAAAAATCCCGATACCTGACCTCGGCACGCCCTGCTCGATTTCTGCCCGAGGCCCGCTTGGCTATCTGGGTAATAGCCTGAACACTCTGTATATATCAAAATTTTTTAAAAATGAATTTTCCTTTATTTTATATCTCAGTTTGATAATTTCATTACTACTTTTTCAATATGTTTGTATGGGTAGTATAAATTTGAATGTATGTTTGCAATTCTTATAATTTATTTCGTGTGGCATAGCTGACTTAAACAAAAAAGTTGTATTTGCTATTGTTTTTTTGCTATTTATTTGATGCATACTGTGTTCAAGATAACACTGGAAAATTAATATTTATTGATACATGAATAAGGATAGAAACAGTGTACAGTGTTTTAATTATTTGTTTTCAGATAGTGTATCAAGTTTTAACTTGTCGCAGTTAAATCTATGTGTATTACTTCCTGAAATAGAATTGTTAAAACACAATAAAACAAAAACAGTGACGAAGAATAATTAAAAATTCCTTTCGTCTTAATTCTAATAATAAGTAAATAAAAAATAAAATAACTCAGCCAAATGTTACGAAAAATCTATTTTATTGTGTTTTTGCGTATTCTCGCATCTTCATGGAGTAATTAGGCTACTGTGTAATAGTCGAAGATTTATTGACAAATTCATATTTTTCATAATTTAGGTACGAATAGAAAATAAAGAACAAATTCAATCTACTTTGTTGTTCATACATTTTCTACATTATTGTTCTTACAGAGCGACTCCGATTTAAAAAATTTTAAATCCATAACATATACATTTATAATTAAACAAAACATTTTTTCTACATTTCGTTCCCCGTAAAAAGATTATGACAGATTTTATTGAACAAATGATAATGGCGAGTATCGTACTAGTTTGACATCTTTTGTTTAAATTGAATATACGTAAGAAATTGGAAAATTCGATTTTAAAGTATTTATATATTCGCATATTTATAGTATATTGTAGAATTAACATCATTTCAGAATTTATGTTAAAACTATTTACAGTTATGTAATAATTTTTTACAGTAATGAAATAATGTCTTTAATACATTTTCATTGTCTTCTTATTATTTGATTAATAATTATACAAATACAAAGTGACTAATGGGTATCATCGAGTTTTAGGACACCCTAATTTTGTCATAATAAAATATATTTATATACCTAGTAGCATTTACCCAGATAGCCAAGCGAACCTCGGGCAGAAATCGAGCACGGCGTGCCGAGGTCAGGTATCGGGATTTTTACGGGCCGAACGTCGCTTGGACGTACCGAGGGCACCTCGTGACTCGAAACTGCTCAGGACAGTTATGACCGTGAGGGCTCGTAACGTTCCCTCGGCAGAAACGCGGTACAAGCTGCCCTCGGCCCATCGGTCTTTGTGCAATCATCATTTCTGCCATGGCAGAAACGAGGACCAACGGGTCGAGGGAAGCTTGTTGCCGGGCTTGGGCCGGATTTGGGCGGAGGACATATATGGTTGGCGTTTAGTTGGCCCTCCGTTGGCGGTATGCGTTGAGCAACCGTTGGAAATGTCGCTCTTTTTTACTATTGGGCCAACAATCAGGACCAACGTTGGGCCAATGATCACACCCAACCTAGAACCAACGTTACTACAAACTACAAGACAAACCTATAGAGCCCACATTCTGATTTTCTCTTTTTATGGTATATCATGAATAATATACATATTAAAAATTGTAGGATACAGGGTTGGGTTTGGATTCGCTTCGCAAAATGACAGGAAATAGGAATATCTGGACATAGAATATATTTTCAAAGATTAATTTCACAATATGGGAATGTTCGTATAATTTGTAATAAACCTTAGACGAAAACTAGCAACGAAAGGTTAGCAACGAATGGTTTAAAATAATTATACGATGGAAGAAGTTCCATCATCGGGCGTCCGGTTTATTTCAACCGTACTCTCCCTCTGAGGAATGTCGACGACTCGGATTCACCCGGTGTCTCCTGCCCGCTCGGCGGCCGGCCTTCATAGCCGTCCTCTCCGAGACGTACAGAGGAACCAGGCGTTCCTACTTTCAGGCGGCCAGGAGGTTACCCTGTTCTTTCCTCTCGGCGGGCGGCCGGCCTTCATGGCCGTCCTCTCCCATTTAACCCGAGAGGCGTCCAGGTGCAACCCCTGTCCTCTTCTGAGCTGCCGGGCGTCCGATAGCATTGCTTCGTACTCTCCCTTAAGGGCACCGTCTGGTCTGGTAGGTTGGTGGTGTGTGAGCGCACAAACCACTAACCACGTATATATGTACACGAAAATTGTAAGGGTCCGGGAGTAAACGTCTGAATTCGCTATAAAGCAAAAACTGGGTTTTTTATTAGTCAAAATTGGTAGATGAAAGTTCAATCTAGGGTGGTATTTGGCTCAAAAGTCTTATTTTTACGTTTATAAACAAAATTTTTGCAATATTCGGCAGCATGCTCGTCAGAGAGGCTACATTTTCATAAATATTAAGAAATTTAGAGCTCGTATGGAAAAAGTGGGCAAATACCACCCTGGCGGGGGCATATACGTTGCTAGTGCAATCGTTGTTCTGTTGTTTACTTGCGTATTAAAGAATCTGTGCGTTTACTTCTACTGAAAACAGCTGAATAGCAAGGTTTTGTGTCAAAATACAGTTCCGACATTTTCCGCTACGAGCGTTGATGTCTCCTTCCGATCATTGTCGTCGTCAGCAAGACCCGTATCGGTAAAACAGAGGAACCAGAAAATATCTTGCCGGTAAGTTAGGCGTCGTAAGCAACCGTGACGTCACAATTCGGCTGCCGATGCAAAAGCGTCGGCGTGCTCGAGTGCGACTCTGTGGCGCTTACACCCCGTTCAGGCGGCGTGTACGTGTGCCTACGAGCATCGGAAGGGTCCGGGAGTACGCTTCTGAAAACCTTATAACGCAACGATTTGACTTTTTAGTAGTCAAAATCGGTAGATGAAAGATCAATCTAGGGTGCTATTTGCCTCAAAATGCAATATTTGGCAGTATGTTCATCAGAGGGGGTATACACGCAGGCGGCTGCCTGCAGCGTCGGTGTGCTCGAGTGAGACTGTGTAGCGCTACGCACCGTTCGGCCGGCGCGTTCGTGTGCCTACGAGCATCGCAAGGGTCCGGGAGTAAACGTCTGAATTCGCTATAAAGCAAAAACTGGGTTTCTTATTAGTCAAAATCGATAGATGAAAGTTCAATCTAGGGTGCTATTTGGATAAAAGTCCGACTTTTACGTTCACGAGTAATGTTTTTGCAATATTCGGCAGTGCGCCCGTCAGAGATGCTATGGACGCTGGCGGCTGCTTGCAGCGTCGGTGTGCTCGAGTGAGACTGTGTGGCGCTACGCACCGTTCGGCCGGCGCGTACGTTTTCCTACGATATAATATAAAATCATACGCGTGGAAAACCACGCGCGACAGAAGTGAAACTTCTTGCAGTCTAGTAATGAATTATCAAAATTTTTGACGCAAAGAAGGACACTGTATGGTAAATGCTTTGAATTATGTCTCTTTCTTGCCCATACGCTGTCCTCGTTTGTGTCAAAAATTTTGATCGTTCATTATTACAATGCAATAATCAGTCGACGTTGCCATGAACTTCAAAGATTAAAGATAGTAAAAATTATATTTTTTCACGATTCCCGCCCTGTAATTGCAATAAATCTAAGAATTCTTACATCTTCCAATGCTAATACATACATACTAACACATGCACGTGAGCAAGACAGGGTTACTCACAGATCTCTATCAAATATAAAATAACGAAAGATGTAGTATATTTTTCTCATAGAATTGCTCGTTGCCTATGATTGTATACGGGACGCGCACAAAAATTGCCGCTCACTTTTTAAAAACAAATTAGATTTTGAAAACTGGGCCTAACGTCAAAACTTCATCTTGAAAAAATTTTGCAACAAACGTTGAAAAAATTTCCAATCATTCAATCAATTGCAAGTTTTACAAAATTTATAAGTAATTGTGCGTAAACTGTTATTTTATGCAAGCGTTACCTAAACCATAAAAAAGTCTACAATTTTTAATAAAGTAACATACACTCCAGAACATTCATATTTCAGACATCATGGGACGGTTGAGTCAACGTCCACTAATTAATGCACTGTAATAATGAACGATCAAAATTTTTAACTCAAACGAGGACAGCGTATGGGCAAGAAAGAGACACAGTTCAAAGCATTTGTCATAAACTGTCCTTCTTTGCGTCGAAAATTTTGATCATTCATTACTAGACTGCAAGAAAATTCACTTCTGTTGCTCGTGGTTTTCTACTCGTATGATTTTATATTACATATATCGTAGGCAAACGTACACGCTGCCCGAACGGAGTGTAAGCCCCGTAGAGTCTCACTCGAGCACACCGACGTTTTAGAATCGGCAGCCGAGTTGAGACGTCACACCAGCGTGCATAGCCTCTCTTACGGGCGCACTGCCGAATATTGCAAAAACATTACTCATGAACGAAAAAGTCGGACTTTTATCCAAATAGCACCCTAGATTGAACTTTCATCTACCAATTTTGACTAATAAGAAACTCAGTTTTTGCTTTATAGCGAATTCAGACGTTTACTCCCGGACCCTTCCGATGCTCGTAGGCACACGAACGCACCGGCCGAACGGTGTGTATGCGCCACACAGTCTCACTCGAGCACACCGACGCTGCAAGCAGCCGCCAGCGTCCATAGCCTATCTGGCGGGCGCACTGTCGAATATTGCAAAAACAGTACTCGTGAACGTAAACGTCGGACTTTTATCCAAATAGCACCCTAGATTGATCTTCCATCTACCGATTTTGACTACCGAAAAGTCAAATCGTTGCGTTATAGGGTTTTCAGAAGCGTACTCCCGGACCCCCGAACTGAGACGTCACGCCAGCGTGCATAGCCTTTCTTACGGGCGTACTTCCGAATATTGCAAAAACAGTACTCGTGAACGTAAAAGTCGGACTTTTATCCAAATAGCACCCTAGATTGATCTTTCATCTACCGATTTTGACTACTAAAAAGTCAAATCGTTGCGTTATAAGGTTTTCAGAAGCGTACTCCCGGACCCTTCCGATGCTTGTAGGCACACGTACACGCTGCCTGAACGGGGTGTAAGCGTCACAGAGTCGCATTCGAGCTCGCCGACGCTTTTACATCGGCAGCTGAATTGTGACGTCACGATTGCTTACAACTTCCCGGCTACATATTCTCTGCTTAGTGACTGCTGTCATCGTCGAAAGCGTATCGCGCTGGCGCTGCTGTGCGCTCCTCGACATTCAACTTTAGAAAGTGTACCCAACGCCCCCTAATTCAGCTTCATCTACCGGCCGCTCATCCGATTTAGCGTGACGATCAACTCGTCAAGGTCACGCGACCAGACGGTGCCCTTAACCTATGGGCGGCCGTGGTCTTACCTCGTCCTCTCCCACAGGCGCAGCGAAAGTAAGCGCTCTGCGATAATCTACCGGTATTTATACCGATTCGTTGCTAACACTGTCAACAAGGTGTTGCTAAGGGTTTAGAATTTTCCCGATTTCGCGGCTTTCTAGAACATTCGGTCGCGGTGCGATTCTTCTGTCGCTTCAGGGTGGTGTCAAGGTGGTCTGACGCCCCTCGTCGCGTTACAAAATGTATTTTCACGGTAAAATTTTGGGAAAAAAGGAAAAAACTAAAATAATACCCACGTCGTACTTGAACCCGGACCCGCTTGCGTAGTTAGTACATGACCTATTGTTTTTTTTTTAAACATGTTTATTGAATAAAGACTTTACAGCAAATAAAATGATAACAGGAGTCAACAAACATAAGAAAAAACTACCACACTATATTGCGTTGATTAACTTACTGTTCGCTCGCATACGAAACTCTAAGTTAAACAGATCTTTGGAAGGTGGTTGTATATTTAGGAACTATTTCGCGACTAGGTTAACATCAGTAGGATAGAGAACTTAATGGATAGAGGGATGGCGCATGGGGGAAAAAGTTTTATTAAAAACCCCTTTATCAGTCTTTGGGTTTTTGGGTTGCTTAAAGCTACTTAATATCTAGGTTAATACTAACTTAAGATTAGCAGTATATACGTATTTACAGTGAGTGGTGGCAAGTAAGCCTAAGTACAGTCTCTTGTGAGTTGTGTCTTAATTATTGTCTCTTAGCCTTTCGTGATCAGTCCTACGGTGGTGTTGGGATCTGATTTTTCTGTCTCGTAGCTCTTTCATGTGGGTATCATTTATTGTGAGCCACCAGCATTTTTTTCTATCCAAGCGGTGGAAATCGCTTCGTATAATTTTTGATTGCTTATGTAGTGTTTCCAGTTAGTTTGTTGCGATCTGTAGAGTTTAAGGCACGCCCTTAGGCATTTTCTCTCAAGGCAGCGGATTTTCTCTACAGTGGTATGGTTGCAATTCCACCAAACTAGGGCAGAATAGGTGATTATTGGCCTCACGAAGAGTAAATACAGGATAACTTTAGTTCGGCGGGTCAGGTGTTTATTATAAAAAATTCTGCAGTTTATAAGGAAAGCTATTCTCGTTTTATTAATTTGGATGTTCATGTGTATGTTACCACGGAGCAGCTGGTCAATGTGGACGCCTAGGTATTTTACCGTCTTTTTATGGGGGATAGGTTTTTGGGTGGAGGTGCCGGGGATCGTTGTTGATATTTTAAGGTTTTTGCAATTAGTTCTTTGGCTCGAAGAAAGCTTGTATAAGGGTTTCCTGAAGAGAATAGTATCACATTTGCTGGGATTCAAACGGAGGTTCCAGGATATATAATATTGGTTTATTTTTTCTGTGAGGAGTTCAAGGTTGTCTCGGACAGTTTTCACCTTATTAGCGGCTATGTAAACTATGAGGTCATCGGCAAAGGCGAGGGTGTATGAGGTTCCGTCTGTGTTTAGATTGAATAGTTTTGGGAGGTCACTTAGGAATAGGTTAAAGAGAATAGGAGAGTTTACTGTTCCCTGTTGTAATCCGTCTTGGATTCTAAATTTTTGAGTTGACAGAGTTTTGCCATCCCATGTGGAGATGGTGATAAAACCATCTGCAACCGTGTGCAAGAGCCAGAGTGAGCAATTTTTTTTATTTAGTTCGTAGAGGAGTCCGTTAAGCCATACAGAATCGAAAGCTTTTTCCAGATCAAGGAGTGCTGCACCAACAAAGTGATCTTTGCCTACTGTAGTGTTGAGGTCAGATAAAAGTTTGTGTATAGCGTGTGTGGTAGAATGGCGATGCTTGAAACTGAACTGTCAGTCAGGGATTATTTTGTTACTGGTGCTGAATGAGTGGATGCTTATGTTTATAACGGATTCATAGACTTTGCTTAAACTTGGGGTTAGGCTTATGGGTCTGTAGCTGGAAGGGTCGTGAGGGTTTTTTCCTTTTTTTAGTATTGGCAAGACTTTGGCTTGTTTCCAGATTTTGGGAAAGTAAGAGTGGTTTAGGGCATTGTTGAATAGTGTAGTTATGTCCGTGATTATGATTTTTGGTAGGTGCTTTGGGACTATGGGTGGTATGTTATCTAAGCCGCTAGAGGTCTTGTTCGGTAGATTTTTTAAAATATATTCTATCGTTGAGGTTGAGCAGAAGGGATGGACTTGGTCGTGTGAGGTTGTTGGTGTGTATGCTTTGTTGGTATCAGTGAATTGAGTGATGGTGATTCCGGTTGTTCTGTCAGAGGTGAAGTTATTTTTTAATGTGTCTGCTGCGGAGTCAACTATGCGTTTGAGGGGTGTGTTTGAATTGAGATGTCTTGGTGAATTGATTGTCCCGTAATACGCGTCAATTATATTCAATATATCAGGTGGGGAAGAGAATATGTAGTTATTGTCGAGAGTTTTGAAGTTGGGTAGCGTGGCGCTGCTTCTCTGGAGTATGGAGTTGTCATTTTGAGGAATGTGTAATTCTTTGGAAGCTATTTGTTTGGGACGGAACATGGCATTAATTCTGGGAAAGAATGTGTCCGAGTCTCTATAATCTATTTTTTTGGCTAGGTTGGACCAGTATAGTTCTGTTGACTTTTGGAGTTCGGAGTGTAGTTTTTTAGTTGTGACTTTTAAGAGTGATTTTATTGCCTTAGAAAGTGGCTGCCGAAGATATGGGTCGTGACGGCGAAAGTCGTGCAGCAGGGAGACTAGGAACTTTTGGTTTTTTGGAGCTTTATAGTTTTTTTATTCATGTACTTGTGTATACTGTTGTTTTTTGTTGTATACACAGCCCCACTACGCACCGAAAGCGCCGCCCTGCAGGGCACGCGCGGCGGTGACACAACCATGCCAAAGAAGGAGACACCAATAAAAACAAAGATCCCAAAGAAAACACGGAAAATAACCTTGGAAACGACGCAACCACGACAAGGAAACACCCAGTACCAACAAAATAAACCAGCAACATCAGTATCAACAAAGGTAAGCAATACATGCAAAAACACAGAAATAAAACAGGAACCTACGCCCATGATTGTAGATACGCAGAAAACCAGCAAGAGGCCAATGGTACCAAACACAACGGACGACTCCGACATACAATCAGACATAGAGGACAACAACAAAAAGTCAAAACTAGACAACAACACTGAGAACACAGAAACAGTCACAGACGATTCTGACACAAGCAGTATGTACTCCGACACGGATGACGAGCCCAACCCTGAACCGCTCACTAACGAGTGCTGCAAGTCGAACCAATGCTGCAGGGAAGTGAACACACAAAGTAAGGAACAAAGTTACAAGGAAAAAGCGGACAACATAAGGAAAAACCTCCAGTCCGCCATCGAAAGTCATGGTAGCATAATTCAACCAGAATTAAAAGGAGAAGTCTATAAAAACTTCATGGAGATGCAAAGTCTACTGTTCGAAGTTCTGTTAGCCAACAGTAACCTCGCAGGCCAACTCAAAGCCACGAAAAGTCACGATACAGGAAACAACAGGAAACCAACTCCACAACGACCGATGACATATGCCGAGCGTGTAGGCATCAATTCAAAAACAGCAACACTGTCTAACCTCAAGCAAGATCCCCCAAGCGTGATCACAATCAGATCAACGGACGATAAGATGTCTGGCTCCAGTGATGCAACAAAAGAAGCGGTACTCAGAATAATCTCGCCGACGAAACAAGGAATGCAAGTAAAAAACATCAGAAAAATTCAGGGAAACGGCATCCTAATTGAAACAGCCAAGACATCCGACATACAAAACCTGATGAACAATAGAAAATTAACAGAAGCAGGGTTCACACTAGCAGCCCCAGCGAAGAGAAGTCCACGCGTAATAATATACCGGGCCCCACGATTGACAGACGACGAACTACTGGAGAGCATCGTCGCGCAGAACGACGTACCCTCCGAAAATAAGAGCTGTATAAAATTGTGGGCTATTTCTAATACCCTCACGTATGGTTTCGTCGTCTGTTGCAGACGTTCCCACGTGTCGTAGAATAACTGACTTCCACTATTTAACTATAATAACCTTTATTGTCACACTTGGCTTACACCAGACCGTATACACGTGCTTACAAGTAATTCGATCTACACGTGCATTCGCGTTGGATACCCAGACGAGAAGAAGAAAAGAATCGCTCAGCGTGTGGATGCACGCCGGAAAAAACAATTGAAAATCACAGCGGCGGTAGCCGACCACCGACGACGGTGTCCGAACCAACCACCGCTAGCAGCTCGAAAGCTATGGCTCTAAGATTATTGTACACCGCCCACCTTGAAAGGCTGTGCTTTCAACAATTAGTAATCTAAACATACGATTGTGTTACGCTGGTCGGATGCTATGTATCTAAACGGAAACTGTACAAAATTCTTATAAACTATTGATGCTAGGACATGAGTCGTGCGTACAATTACACGACTGTGCATCCGAGGCTCACCTTTTAGGTTCGGATCGGTAATATAGCCAATTTGGCTAACGGACGTGTTATGACTCCCCTCAATGTCTTTATAGATGCAGCACGAACAACTTCATCCGGACCCGGATGAATTTCCTGAACTCGACCCATGATCCATTGCAAGGGCGCTAGTCCTTGCTGCTTGACTAAAACCAGCTGCCCCAATTGCAGCTGAGTACCTTTATTTGTTCGCCACTTCGATTTTTCCTGTAACTGGGATAAATATTCGCGACTCCAGCGCGACCAAAAGTGTTGACGCAATTGCTCAACTCGTTGCCATCTCGATAGTCTATTTTCGTTGAGACTCGATAGGTCTTCGCGCGGAAAACTGTTTAACTCTTCGCCAATCAAAAAGTGCCCCGGCGTCAAACAACCCATATCGTTGGGATCCTCCGATACCGGCGTTATAGGTCTCGAATTCAAAATTGCCTCGATCTCACTAAAAAGCGTCTGTACTTCCTCATACGTTAAATGCGCATTTCCCATTAGCCGGTGCATATGGAACTTAGCCGATTTTACCGCGGCCTCCCAAAGTCCGCCGAAATGCGGAGCATTGGGAGGGATAAAGTGCCAGGAAATCTGAGACTCCTGTAGAAAGTCTCGAATAATTGATTTAATATTGGTCTGTGCCAGGAATTCGTGTAGTTCTTTTAACTCGCGGGCAGCACCAGTAAATGCGGTGCCATTATCAGAATGCAACGAAATTATTTTGCCTCTTCGAGATATGAATCTCTTTAAAGTTCCAATGAACGAATCCGTTGTTAAGTCTCCGACAATTTCGATATGCACCGCTTTTGTCACAAAGCAGACAAATATTGCTATGTATGCCTTCACATTTCGGGCATTACGCCTTTTTCCTTCGCGAATTGTGATCGGGCCGGCGTAATCTACACCACAGTGTGAAAACGGACGAGAAGGGGTGACTCTTGGCGCCGGCAGTGAACTCATTATGGCCTCTGATTGCTCCGGATTGTTCTTAAAGCATGTGATGCATTCGCGAACAATTTTGCGAGTCGTAGATCTTAATGATAACGGCCAGAATCGCTGACGCACGGCTGCGATTGTGCCCTGCACACCGGCATGCAAATTACGTCTATGTTCATGTTCGATGATTAAATTAGTAAATCGGTGACTCTTTGGCAAAAGAATAGGATATCGCGCCGAATATGCTAGTGTCGAATTCTTCAATCTGCCCCCCACGCGAATCAGTCCGTCGGTGTCGAGGAAGGGGGAGAGGGATAGTAGATTGTTAGATCGCTCAAGTGGCTTCTTATCGGCCAGCAACTTGACCTCTGCCGCGTATGTTTCACTCTGGACGAATCTGCACAGCGCGAGCAAAGCCAGCGCGGTGTCCCCACCCCCCAAAGGCTCCGTGATTCCAGCAGCGAGCCTTTGACGCTTGCAAAATCTCAAACAGTAGCCGATGATTCGGCATATTTTCTGCAAACTTGATCTTGAATCAAGCAGTCTGCGGATGGTCGAGCTTTCCTCGATTGCGACATGCACCAGAGTGCGTTTAAGCTGCTCCGGCATCTCGATGCTGTCAAGCTTGACTCCGAATTCAGGCCAGGCCGTCTCGTCGCCCTGAAGAAAATCAGGGCCGTGCCACCAGATTTGGGAATTCAGCAACACCGCCGGCTCGGCTCCGCGCGACAGAATATCAGCGGGGTTATCCTGCGTCGCGACGTGTCGCCAATCGGCAGCGCTGGTCACGCGCTGGATCTCCCCAACTCTGTTTGCCACAAATACTGACCATTTTCGCGAACAAGAAGAGATCCAGTGCAAAACTATTGTAGAGTCGGACCAAAAGAATTTCTGCATGTGCTCAAGATCGATTGATTTTCGAACCTTGTCGAACAACTACGTAAGCAAAACGGCCGCGCAAAGCTCAAGCCGCGGAAGTGAAAGCTTTCAGCGGAGCAACGCGAGACTTCGAACACAACAACTCGACCCGATATTCACCGTCGGCACCCCTCGACCGAATGTAAATACACGCTCCGTACGCGGCCTGCTAGCATCACAGAAGCCGTGGACCTGCTCATCGTGCCGAGTGTTACTAAATTTTGTCAGTCGCGGGATTTGTAATTGATTGAAGCACGTAAGTTGTTCCGTAAGGTGGGACCACCTCGAATGAATGCTCGTGGGGACGGATTCGTCCCAATTGATCTTCGCCTGCCACAATTCCTGAATGATCATTTTGGCGATCATAATTATGGGTCCGATAAGCCCAAGGGGGTCGAAGAGTTTGGATATTTCCGAAAGAATTGAGCGCTTTGTGATTCGCTCGCCTGATAAGCTACGCTCTACTCGAAAATGTAGTGAATCTGTTACAGGGTTCCATCGGATTCCAAGTATGCGAGAGTCGCATTCCTTGTTCAGATCGATCAGCTGTGGCTGCGACGACAGAGTGTCAATAGAATGATCAATCTCTAAAAGTTGTGGCTCATTAGACGCCCATTTGCTTAACGTGAACTGACCCTTCCCTAGCACCGCCACAATCTGATCGCGAATAGCCTTGGCCTCAGCGACAGTATCCGCCCCACTTAAACAATCATCGACATAAAAATCTCTTAGTATGTGTTTCGCTCCGAGAGGGAAATCTCGTGATTCGAGTTCGGCCAGGTAGTTGAGACAACGCGTGGCTAAGTACGGAGCCGAGGATGTGCCGTAGGTGACCGTGGTGAGCTCATATGTGTCAACACTGCCCGAGGAGCTGTCGCGCCAAAAAATTCGCTGCAACCGTGTTTGGGATTCGTGAACCAAAATCTGTCTGTACATTTTTACGATATCGGCACAAAACACATAAATCAGTGTACGAAATCTGAGAATTATCGACAGCAGATCCTGTTGCACGACAGGATCCACCATTAACGCGTCGTTGAGAGATAGGCCGGAAGGACCTTTGCAAGATCCGTCGAAGACGACCCGCAGCTTCGTTGTGCTGCTGGACTCCTTGTACACTGCGTGGTGCGGCAAATAGAATGCTGAACCCCGCGTACTGTGTCTTCAAGACCTCATCGCGATCGAGCCGTCTCTCCAAACTGCGAAATCGCCGCAACGCGACAGAACCAACATCACCGATGGCGTGCAATACATTCTCCTTTACCGGTAGGTGAACAACAAAACGGCCACTAGAATCGCGTGTGGTGGTACGCCTAAAGTGGCTCTCACATATGCGTTCGTCCGGCGAATACGGAGCGGATGCGAATTCAACTTCTTCCACGCGCCAAAAATCCCGCAACTGACCGTGTAGCTGCTCATCTGTTATGGCGATGTGACAGGACCGTACTGATCGCGAAATCGAGTCATTAGAGATACAGCGACCCGCGAGCACCCATCCGAACCGAGTCTTCTGTAGCGTCGGATGATTCGCGGATGGCTTGATTTGTCCGACGCATAGGAGTTGCCAGAAAAGATCAGCGCCGATCAACATGTCGATCTCAGAAGATTCATTGAATCTCGAATCAGCCAATCTAATGTTGTGAGGGATGCTAATTTCGTCTCGATTAAATGAGGTAGTTGGGAATCTCTCGGTAATGCGATTGGTCACGATGCAGTCAATAGTGGTGCTGAATGAGTTGTCTCGTGACTCTATTTTGACCGATACAACGCGATACGCGGTTGTTGCCGTTTGATTGATACCCGTAATTGATATATTAGTAGCGCGTGACCTTAACTTCAACCGACTTACTAATTCTTGCGAGATGAAATTGGCTTGAGAACCACTGTCCAGCAACACGCGACACCGCTTTGGAGTTCCCGTGCTATCGTGTGCGTGTATCACCGCCGTGGACAACATTACATTGTTGCTCTTTGATGCCACGGCACTGTTTGACATCACTCTGGACTGAGGTACCGTGGAATTTTGAGAAGTTGTCGCGATCGGATCTTCTTCCTTTTTTGAGCTTAAATGCAACAATGTATTGTGTTTCACATTGCAAATTTGGCATGCTCGCGAACTGCATTGCGAACTCGTGTGGTTCGACGGTCTGAGACAATTTATGCAGAGCCTTTGTCTGCGCACCTGCGCGATGCGTTTTTCCGTCGGCAATTTGAGAAAGTCGCTACAAGTGTATATTCGATGATCGCCACGACAATACGCGCATTTCGATTTAACGGTGGCCACATGTGTCGATGAATGTCTGTACGAGGTCGCTTGTTGACGGTTCTGGCTCACAGGCGCTGGTGCAGGCGTTTTTTTGAGATTGGTTTCTAACATTTGACACCGATGTTGTAGGAATGTTAGTAATTCGTGTAATGTGGGTAACTCGGTGCCTGCTAGAGAATTGTGCCATTCTCGAACCGTAACCGTGTCTAATTTGGAAGTTATTATATACACCAGCAAATCGTCCCATTTGTCGGCAGGACGTTTTAAGGAAGTAAGCGCGCGCACATGCTTGGCTGTTCCATCCGCGATCTGTCGCAACTCTAATAAACCTTCCCTGCTCATTACCGGAAGTTCCAATATTTTGCGAATATGTGTTTGCACAATAACACGGGTATTGTTGTATCGTTCCTGTAAGAGCTTCCAAGCGACACCGTAATTCTCATCCGACAATTCAAGCGACTCAATAACACCGGCAGCGTCGCCTGTGATTGCCGTCCGCAAGTATTGAAACTTCTGCATAACTGTAAGCGCGGTGCTTTCGTGTATCACAGAATTATAAACATTGTGAAATGGCACCCAGTCCTCGTATTTCCCGCTGAAATTCGGTAATGTTAATTTCGGCAAACGCACGTGCGTTATCGGATCCTCCGCATCCGTGCGATTTGTATTGGATGGAGACGGCGCGGCACTCAACCGACCACGTGCAGGTACGAGATTTGAACATATTATAGTCCGCATTCTTGCCGATAATCCGTAGTACGCGGTTTCGAACAATTCGCGATCTCCGTCGTTTTCGTCGATCGTTTCAATTTGCAGTTGAATCGCGTTATATTCTAACCAATAATTTTCAAGCTTCGATTTACGTTCCTCAACTTGCGCGATTACGTCTGGTGTACAATCAACGATTCCATCTACATAATTCTTCGTTCGCATACACGCGGCCTTGATGATGCCTCTTTGTTTTCGCAATATCGCAATATCATGCAACGCCATTGTTTGTGAGATCGAGGAGATAACTATCGACACCGAATTTAAAACGTAGCACTCTTCAAATGACTACAAATTAAACAGTTACCTTGATGGTGACTTCGCCGTTCAAATGGTGTATGCCTCGTCTCGATGTTGAAGATGAACTTGCATGCGGTTCTCCGTCAACCTCGTGGATGCAGCGTCGTAGTTCGCTGTTCCTGTAGCTCTCTGCACGAGTTCGTCTGCTGGAAGATGCGTTGGTTCCTTCCGCTCGTCTCGTGGATGTAGTGTAAACTGCAATGTCCCTCAGGATGGTTGTTGCAATGTTCTGGTCTTGGCCGAAGTGTGATTGGCAGTGACTGTTGCTGGATTGCTGCTGGCTGAATCCGGCTCGAAGGACCATGTATAAAATTGTGGGCTATTTCTAATACCCTCACGTATGGTTTCGTCGTCTGTTGCAGACGTTCCCACGTGTCGTAGAATAACTGACTTCCACTATTTAACTATAATAACCTTTATTGTCACACTTGGCTTACACCAGACCGTATACACGTGCTTACAAGTAATTCGATCTACACGTGCATTCGCGTTGGATACCCAGACGAGAAGAAGAAAAGAATCGCTCAGCGTGCGGATGCACGCCGGAAAAAAACAATTGAAAATCGCAGCGGCGGTAGCCGACCACCGACGACGGTGTCCGAACCAACCACCGCTAGCAGCTCGAAAGCTATGGCTCTAAGATTATTGTACAAGAGCAAATTCAAACAGCAAATCAAAATAGCTTTCAGGACCGGCAACAAAGACCAGGATACGTGTAACGTCATTCTGGAAGTCTCCAACGAAGTAAGGGAGTATCTAAATACGAGACAACGCATTTATTTATCGTATGCCAGGTGTTCGTTCCAGGAATACGTGGCAGCAACCCGCTGCTACAATGGCCACGGATACGGACATACCACAAAGTACTGCAGAACCAAGGAGACTGAAATCTGTGGACACTGTGCGTCCCAAGGACACAGATACAAAGACTGCCCACACAAGGCTAAAGAAGCAGTATGTCCAAACTGCAAAAAGGCAGGAAAACCGCATAACCACAGCCTCAAAGATAGCAAGTGCCCAGCATACATCAGTGCAATAAATCAGGTCGTCGCTCGAACCGATTATGGCCAATAAACGTAACACCAAACAATTCCAGGAAATGAGGATAGCGCAACTGAATATGCGCAGATCACAGACAGTATCACTAGAGGCAGCCACAATGCTCGAGGAGAAAAACATAGATATTCTCCTAATGCAAGAGCCATATAACATAAAAGGGAAGTTCGTAGGATTCGGTAACCAGATTGTACAATGTCACGGCGGAAAACCAGGAGAGCAGGTGTACGCCGGAATAATAATCAAAAACCCAACATTCACAGTCCTCAAACTTGCGGATCTCTGCAACGACCACTGCACCTGTGTAGAAATCACAGGCCCCAGAAGCAAACTCTATCTGGCAAGCATCTATTTCCAATTCTGCCACGAAATAGAACCATACATAAACATGATACATAAAATAGTTAACACATTATCCAGAGAAAAATTGATAATAGCATTAGACGCCAACGCAAAGTCAGCCCTCTGGCATAGCAATACCACTGACTCTCGAGGGGAGAAACTCGAACAAGCCATTGCCCAGCTTAACCTGTACGTAAACAACGAACCGCTCAACCCCCCGACGTACAGAACACACTCTGGACAATCAAACATAGATGTCACATTATCAACCGACGCAGTGGCGAGTACAGTAAGCGAATGGCAAGTGAGAGAGGGTTGGACAACGAGTGACCACAATGTAATCACATTCAATATACAAACCAACGATAGAAGCAGACAGAAACAAGCTGAGCCGAGATTTAAAACTAACAACGCCGATTGGGACAAATTCACCAGAATACTACACGTCAACTCGCAAGCAATAGAATTAACACAAGTCATTGACAACAGTGTGGGAAAAGAAGAATTTGCAGAGAATATAACGAAGTGTCTAGTAGACTCATGTGAAGTTGCATTACAGACTAAGAAGAAACACAGCAGATCAATACCCTGGTGGACCAGAAACCTCTCCGACCTGAAAAAGAAAACGTACAAACTACGGAAACAATACCAGATAGAAAAAAACGCCGAAAGGAGACAGATAAAAAAGAACGCATTCCAGAAAATAAGGAGGAAATACACCACAGAGATCAAGAAATCTAAAAATACTAGCTGGCAAGCCTTCGTCAGTAAGGATGGAAATACCAACCCGTGGGGAATCACATACCGACTATGTATGAAGAAAATAACGCCAGAACAAGCTCTAGTCACCCCGATCACGAACCAAAATCAACCAACTACATGGAATGAAGCTGCCGACGCATTATTAAATGCACTAGTGCCAGACGACACCGAAGACTCCACAGAATTCCAACTAAACAGGAGAATGGATACCCTCACACCACCAGACACGTCAGACGTCGAAGGATTTTCCCACAGGGAAATAAAAGAAGCAATATTCTCACTAAGGAACGGGAAAGCACCAGGACTAGATCTAATCGAGGTCGAAGTCCTCAAACAGTCATACCAAACCCTCGGAGAACACTACTGGAGCTTATTCAACAGCTGCCTCAAAAACGGAGTCTTCCCGAGCGCCTGGAAAGTCGGCTCAATCCGTGCCCTCTTGAAAGGTGCTGACAAAGATGACTCCAACACAAACTCCTACCGACCAATATGCCTGCTACCAGTACTCGGGAAATGCCTCGAGAAACTGATCGTAAACAGACTCCACGAAATCCTACAGAACACAGAACTCGCATCGGACAGACAGTTTGGGTTCAAAAGAGGCCGTTCTACGACAGACGCAGTTCTTAAAATGAAGACCACTGTAGAGAACATAACAGACAAATACGTAATTGCGGTTTTATTCGACATCCAGGGAGCCTTCGATAATGTCTGGTGGCCAAGCGTTCTCCACCGACTGAAGGAGAGACAGTGCCCAAAGAACATCTATGCGCTGATAACTGACTATCTCTGCAACAGAAAAATGAAACTTGTCGGCAGGTACAGTGAGGTAGAAAAACAAGCCACGAGGGGATGCCCCCAAGGATCCATCCTAGGACCCACCCTGTGGAATCTGATCTTCGATGATTTACTGCTCACACTTGCAAAAAGAGGCTTCGAAATCTTTGCATACGCCGACGACCTCCTAATTCTCATAAGTGGAAAATCTAGAATCGAACTAGAAAGAAAAGGACAAGAAGCATCAACAATCACAGAACAATGGTGCACTCAGGAAAAACTCACACTCTCTGTAAAAAAAATCAGAAATGATACTGCTCAAAGGAACACTAGACATCAAAAGACCTCCAAAAATTCAGATATACGGCAAAACAATCCGAATGGTGGAAACAGTCCGCTACTTAGGCATATATATCGACAAAGGCTTTCACATTAAAACACACATCACCAAAATCAAGGAAAAATGCACCGAAAAATTCAACAGGCTAGCAATGGTATCACGCAGAGACTGGGGACTAAAATATAAGTGCATCAAAATACTATACGCAGGATTATTCGTGCCGATCGCTACCTACGCAGCGGTAGCATGGGCAGATAAGATCACAACAGCACACACAAAAACAATGGCAGGGGCCCAAAGATTCGCCCTCATTCGGACCACAAAAGCATACGCCACAGCAGCCACGGACGCTCTACAAGTAATAACCGGTACACCACCAATAGATCTGAAAATCAAGGAAGCACAGCTAAGATATAGCATAAGAAACAGGACCCCATTCTCCCTTCCGGAATATCAATACCCAGAAGACGAAGAAAGAGAATCACCCCTCCTTGCAGTCACACAATACATACACACAGAGTGACAACGAAGATGGGAAGACTCCACCACTGGAAGACACACCTACTCAATACTGCCAAACGTACACGAACGAATGGAAAACACATGGTTAGAACCAAATCACTATAATGTTCAATTCCTTTCGGGGCACGGAGACTTCGCATCTAAATTAAAACAGAGAGGTTTAACCGATGAAGACCGCTGCACTTGTGGACAGGAAGAAACTCCAAAACATGTTCTCATAGACTGTCCTAATTACGCCACGGAGAGAAGAGAATACCAAGCAACGCTGATAAATCACGGGATCCAGTGGCCACCAGAACCAGGAGAATGGATCAACGAAAAATATATAAAAGAGTTCAACGAAACGACAAGAAAAATACTTAAGATCAAGGAAGAAGCATGGACACAAAGGACCGGGAACAGAGACAACACAAGAAGGATGCGACGCTAAGGCAAAGACTACAAGATGCAGGACGCAGGACAGGAGAAATCGGAAGAAGGTAACGTTAAGTTCCAAAGAAAATAAACCGAGGAAAAACTAACACCCGCCACTTTCTCTTTCTAAACAGGTACCACAGCTGACACCCCGACAACCAACGCAGGCAGTGCTCTGGCACTGTGGATTGTGGGGTTTAACGGTAATGTAAACCATTACCATCCTGCAAGAGACCGAGCATAAAGCTGGTAACTCCGCCTCCCCGTGGCTCCCGCTGGTAACGTTTCGACGGCGGTGCATTACCTCGGAAATGCCCTTCATTCCCTCGGAAATGCGCCGACGGAGAAACGGCAAAGCGAGTTACTTCCCGCATGGGACGGTCTACCCTCCTGATGATCCTTAAACGGTGAAAGAGGGGTTTTCCCAAGCCCAGTCCATTTTCCATCTACGGACTTTCCCCTCGTAGGTGTTTCGCTGGACGGTTTGGCCGTTTGGCCGCTCTTGCCGGTATGAGGGAAACCTCGAGGTACGGCGCTCCCCCCTTGGGGGGCGAGCAATACTAAATGTTTTTGTTGTATTTCGGTACGCGGTTAGAGATGGCGAGGGATATGCTTTCGTTGAGGGTCTCGATATACGTGTCAATTTCTGGGATTGAAAGATTGCGGTTATGAGGGATTTTATGATTGTATGCTTTAGCTAGATATTTAGTAAAGCGAGGCCATTTGGTGGCTTTAAAGTTAAATTTATGGTGTTCCGGATTAGGGAGCCGGGGGGAGGGAGGGGAGATAGCTATTGAAAAAGTTAAAGAGAGGGCTGAGTGGTCGCTGTCGTATGAGAGTGTCTTCGCTGCTGTTAGCCAATGTTAGTCTGACGTCACCGAGACAGACATCTAGGTACGATTGGGCCGGTTTGAATGTCGGGATCTCTGGGGCGATGAATCTAGATTTATATGTGGTACTGTGAGTGTTTTCCCAACGTTGAAGATGTCTGCCTCGTTGGTTGTCGATTCTGTCTCCCCAGGCCTTGCGTCTGGCGTTGAGATCACCTGCTAATATGAAGAAGTTATTATCGGCGTGTAATTTTAATGCGTCAAGTAGGGCGTTCAGTTCTGAAATGAATAGTACTCGGTTGTCAGATCTCGCATATGCACTGATTAGGAACGGGCTTTTGTTATTGAGGAATTGGATTTTTACTACGGTGTATTCTAATATTTCATTTGAGTTTGCTATTCTGGTTGTTTTGAATGGGATTTCTCGTTTGATTAGAATGGCCGTACCGCCACCCTGAGTTGAATTAGGTCTATCGGACCTGATAATGTCGTAATCTTTAAATGCTATTTTGTGCTTACGTGTAAGTTTAGTTTCGGATAAAAAGACTGCATTGTGATTGTGGATTTTTAAAAAGTGGAGGAGTTCGAGTCTTCTGAAATTTGTTACTATGGAATTTACATTTATAGCGGCGATTCTTATCTGATTTGAATGGGGGTTGAAGGGGGTGAATTTAATTACTAAAGAAGGAGTTTAAAATGAATTCTATTTTTTGCGTGTTAGCAGCAATCTGGGCTGCTAGCGTTTGTAGCTGGTTATTAAATAGGTTCAAGAGATCACCTTTGAGTTCTTGTGCCCATAGCGGGGGCTGCGTATTTTGGCGGGAGTGACGGTTGAAATCGGTCCTCTGTCCTGCGTTCGGTTGTTCTATGTATGGTGGATTTACGTGGTCTGCTGGAGGAGAGGGGCTGTCTTCGGGTACGATTGGTCTTGTGCTCCTGGCTGCTTGGGCGTAGGACATGTTGCCTCGCATTGCTGTCGACAGAGCGTTGACTCTGTTCACGGTTGTGTGGCGGCGGGTAATCTCTTGGTCCTTTTTCTTTTGGATGGCGAATTTTATGTATGGGCAGCCTTTATAGGATGCGGGGTGTTCTACCTGGTTGCAATTAGCGCATTTCAGCACTTGTCTGCCCTCGTTCTGTGTAACTGTGCAGGCTCCAGGTTCGTGGGATTGCGCTCATTTAACGCATCTGTATTGTAAGTGGCAGTTCTTACTGGAGTGTCCAAGCCTTTAGCATTTCCTGCATTGGAAAATGGGAGGTTTTTTTAGTTGTTCCCACTTGACCTTTTGGTGCGCTAGGACTTTGATTTTATAAAGTTCTTTATTATCTCTAGATTTGGTATATTAAGGTCCTTTATTTCTCTTAATATATCGTCTTCCGTAAAATCACCTTTAATGCCTTTAATTGTAATAGATCTTGGCCTTATGGATTTCGGCGTGTAAGTGTAATGGGGGATTTTCAGTTCGATTAATCGGTTGATTGTAGGTTGATGGTGCTCAATGTCCTTGAAGTAGATAGTGTGGTTTTGTTTATCAACTTCTTTGACTGTGAATCCATCGTTAGGAATTTGCATTGTTGTGAGGGTAGTGATGAGGCTGTTTAAATTAGAGTTCGTTGTGTAGATAGGCGGCGGTCTTGTTGATTTGTTTGTTTTTCTCGAGTTCGAGATTGGGGTTGGGATGTCCTCGTTTTCGTTTTCCATTGTTTCTTCGACGTTTAATGGGAGGAAGCGATTATCGTTTAAGTTGATGTTGTTATTGTCTGGGTTGATGGGATCGATGCTCCTAGCGGTTCTTTTGGGGGTTTCCCAGCTTGGTGTCGGTGTAGTAGGGTGCGGCGTGACAGCCTCGTTTGAATCGGTGACCGATCGCGTTGAAATTGGCGCTGGCGTTAGCGTCGCGCCGAGCGTGCGGGTGGCATTTAGGTTAGGTGTAATTTACCTTCCCTTTCCTTTTACGTAGGGTACATCACTATCGTTGAGAAGCTGTTTGTACATCCTGTCGATCTGAAACGAGTTCAGTTTAGGAGTTTTTTGACTCCTGGACCCGGTGATCTGATTGGGTATCACGTCCTCCTTGTCCGGATCTGGTGAGAGGGTGCGCTTGGCGCCATGTTGGTTAGACCCGCTTGGGCCCAACATTGCGAATTTTAGTGATTCGGGGCCTTTGCTATATAGAAAAGGCGTCGATATTTCAGTTTGCACAACATTTGGTACTGTACCGTGCCCACCGGGCCACTGCCGCAGCAATCGAAATCGTTGAACACTTGTAAAAACAGAACTTTATAAGGTTACACTGATCGACACGATATTCACTCCACGAGCGCCACCACGAGCGCCACCACGAGACTCTCGTATACATGACCTATCGCTGAACCTACAGATGATTGTTGTTTGTAGATTCTATGACGATTAGGGTTACTAAATACGTCAACAAATTAAAATTAAAATATCTAAATAAAAAGGAAGACCCATTTTGAAGAAATCCAAAAGGGTCTTCTTATACTACATGAACACCCCCTTGTCTTTCCCTTGGAAAATGAAAAATTAAAGAAATGAAAAAATTCCAAGGCTGCCTCACAATAAAACTTTATAATGGATCAACTATCGCGTAAAAATTACAAATTTCAAGTATATTTAGACATACGAAAAAAAAATTTGGAATATAATTTATTTTTGGTTGCAGCAACACTACTGCTGTCTGTTAGACGATATATTTAAATATTGGCAGATTTTCGTTGGGCCGATGTAGTATAATCGTTGTAAATTTCACGTTACTTAAGGGGGTAGAGGCCCCACGTGACCATGGTATTTTTCATTGTGACCAACCCCCGCGCGAAAAACCAATTTGGCAACAGTGATGAGCATACATCTGTATGAATCTAACGCTTCAATTTCGCTATATTACAGGTTTTTTTCTTTTCATCAATATCTTTATTGCTATTAATGCATCCGAGTGGCTTCATGCCCTTTACACTTTTGTTGTTAAGAAACTACG
Organism: Lasioglossum villosulum; assembly: GCA_963971365.1. Taxonomy (NCBI): domain Eukaryota; kingdom Metazoa; phylum Arthropoda; class Insecta; order Hymenoptera; family Halictidae; genus Lasioglossum; species Lasioglossum villosulum. The sequence goes on from OZ020501.1 coordinate 17,185,427, forward strand.
CTGATAATTCTCCTGACTAAGCGCCATCTCGTCCAAGTAGCTGAACTAAAATTGCTTCTACTTGCCCTTCATTGCCCTTCACGAACGGAATCAGGGGAACAATTGAATGCGATCACGGGAACACACCTCAAGTCTCATACGATTATATATTGAGCTGAGTGAAGGCTCATTCTAAAGAGGAAGGTTAAATGAAGCGCGCGTGGGTCTCTAAATTAGCAGGAAAAATCATTTTGTGATCGAAAAATAGATTAGAATCTCCGGAATTTTTCTTCATTTGTTTTCCCTACTTTGTACACTCACGTTACTAGATATAAACATAATGTAACTAAAGTTGGACCCACGCGCGCTTCATTTAACTTTCCTCTTTAGAATGAGCCCTCTCTCAGCTCCAAATATAATCGTATGGGGACGTGAGGTGTGTTTCCGTAAGCTCCTTTTTTGGCCCAAAATCTAGCAATATTCTAGTTAGATTCTAGAATCTAATGTCACGTGGGTACCCTACCCCCTTAACCAAGTATATCTGTAGGCCCAACGTTGGGTATTCGTCGGCAAATTGACGTTAACTTTTCGTCGTTGGCCCTACGTTGGGGATTTGCCGGCAAACCACTAACCATTCCCCAACAAACTCCCAACCGTCGGCCACCATTGGCCAATCGTAAATGCTACTATATATCTCTATATCTCTATATCTCTATCTCTATCTCTATCTCTATCTCTATCTCTATCTCTATCTCTATCTCTATCTCTATCTCTATCTCTATTATATAATAAAATCGTGTCTGTCTGTATGTCTGTATGTTTGTAACGGCATCACTTGAGAACGGCTCAACGTAGAAAGCTGGGGTTTGGACCATTGGATTCGGCGTTTTCCCGATTAGGTTTTAGAACAAAAAAAATTCAAAAAAGTCTATTGGTTCAAAAGTTGTGACGTCATAACCACTTCTTCGCCCTATTTTGGCACTTTTCTGCTTATAACTTTTGATCGAATGAACTTTTTCGAATGCAGTTTTCTCTAAAACCTGCCAGAGACAGACACAGAGATAGAGAGAGCCAGAGAGAGAGTGTCCGAGAGAGAGAGAGAGTGAGAGAGAGAGAGAGGAAGAGAGTGAGGGAGAGAGAGCGCACGTTTCTGCTTAGAACTTTTGATTGAATGGACTTTTTTGATTGCGGTTTGTTCTAAACCTTCCAGAGTCAGAGAGAGAGCGAGAGAGAGTCAGAGAGAGAGAGAGAGAGAGAGAGAGAGAGAGAGAGGAAGAGAGAGAGGGAGAGAGAGCGCACGTTTCTGCTTATAACTTTTGATTGAATGGACTTTTTTGAATGCGGTTTGTTCTAAACCCCCCAGAGTCAGAGAGAGAGCGAGAGAGAGTCAGAGAGAGAGAGAGAGAGAGGGAGAGAGAGAGAGAGTCAGAGAAAGAGAGATGGAGAGAGGTCACGTTTCTGCGTATAACTTTAGATCGAATGGACTTTTTCGAATGCGGTTTGTTCTAAAACCTTCCAGAGTCAGGGAGAGAGTGAGAGAGGGAGAGAGAGAGAGATAGGTTGAGAGAGGGGTGCGGGGAGCGAGGGGTAAAGGGGGGGGGGTGAAAGAGTGAGGGAGAGAAGCATAGAGAGGGAAAGAGAATTCAAATTCACATTCACAATCACATTCACATTCACATTTACAATCACATTGACACTGACACTGACATTGACATTGACATTCACATTGACATTCACGTTGACATTCACGTTGACACTCACGTTGACATTCACGTTGACATTGACATTGACATTGACATTGACATTGACATTGACATTGACTTTGACATTGACATTGACATTGACATTGACATTGACATTGACATTGACACTCACACTGACACTCACACTGCCACTGACACTGGCACTGACACTGCTGACACTGACACTGACACTGCTGACACTGACACTGCTGACACTGACACTGACACTGACACTGACACTGACACTGACACGGACACTGACACTGACACTGACACTGACACTGACACTGACACGGACACTGACACTGACACTGACACTGACGCTGACACTGACACTGACACTGACACTGACACTGACACTGACATTCGCATTCGCATTCGCATTCACATTCACATTCACATTCACATTCACATTCACATTAACATTCGCATTGACATTGACATTGACATTGACATTGACATTGACATTGATATTGACATTGACATTGACATTCACATTCGTATTGACATTGACATTGACAATGACATTCACATTGACATTCACATTGACATTCACATTGACATTGACATTCACATTGACATTCACGTTCACATCGACATCGACATCGACATCGACATCGACATCGACATCGACATGGACATTGACATTGACATTGACATTGACATTGACATTGACATTGACATTGACATTGACATTGACATTGACATTGACATTGACATTGACATTGATATTGACAATCGCATTGACATTGAAATTGACATTGACATTGACATTGACATTGACATTGACATTGACATTCACATTGACACTGACACTGACATTCACATTGACACTGACATCGACATCGACACTGACACTGACACTGACACTGACACTGACACTGACACTGACACTGACACTGACACTGACATTCACATTGACACTGACATTGACACTGACACTCACACTGACATTGACACTGACACTGACACTGACATTGACACTGACAATGACACTGACACTGACACTGACACTGACACTGACACTGACACTGACACTGACACTGACATTGACACTGACACTGACACTGACATTGACATTGACATTGACATTGACATTGACATTGACATTGACATTGACATTGACATTGACATTGACATTGACATTGACATTGACATTGACATTGACATTGACATTGACATTGACATTGACATTGACATTGACATTGACATTGACATTGACATTGACATTGACATTGACATTGACATTGATATTGACAATCGCATTGACATTGAAATTGACATTGACATTGACATTGACATTGACATTGACATTGACATTCACATTGACACTGACACTGACATTCACATTGACACTGACATCGACATCGACACTGACACTGACACTGACACTGACACTGACACTGACACTGACATTCACATTGACACTGACATTGACACTGACACTCACACTGACATTGACACTGACACTGACACTGACATTGACACTGACAATGACACTGACACTGACACTGACACTGACACTGACACTGACACTGACACTGACATTGACACTGACACTGACACTGACACTGACATTGACATTGACATTGACATTGACATTGACATTGACATTGACATTGACATTGACATTGACATTGACATTGACATTGACATTGACATTGACATTGACATTGACATTGACATTGACATTGACATTGACATTGACATTGACATTGACATTGACATTGATATTGACATTGACATTGACATTGACATTGACATTGACATTGACATTGACATTGACATTGACATTGACATTGACATTCACATTGACATTCACATTGTCATTCACACTCACATTCACGTTCACATTGACATTGACATTGACATTGACATTGAAATTGACATTGACATTGACATTGACATTGACATTGACATTGACATTGACATTGACATTGACATTGACATTGACATTGACACTGACACTGACATTCACATTCACATTGACATTCACATGGACATTCACATCGACATTGACATTGACATTGACATTGACATTGACATTGACATTGACATTGACATTGACATTGACATTGACATTGACATTGACATTGACATTGACATTGACATTGACATTGACATTGACATTGACATGGACATCGACATGCACATCGACATTGACATTGACATTGGCAACCCGCCCGGAGGGCCTAGCTACGAGGGCGTGCCGGAGGCACGCCGCGAGCAGCTAGTATATAATAAAATCGTGTCTGTCTGTATGTCTGTATGTTTGTAACGGCATCACTTGAGAACGGCTCAACGTAGAAAGCTGGGGTTTGGACCATTGGATTCGGCGTTTTCCCGATTAGGTTTTAGAACAAAAAAAATTCAAAAAAGTCTATTGGTTCAAAAGTTGTGACGTCATTAGTGAAAAAAGGCAACTTTTTCGCTCTCTATTGCGCACGTTTCTGCATATAACTTTTAAACGAATAGACTTTTTCGAATGCGGTTTGCTCTAAAACCTCCCAGAGAGACAGAGAGAGAGAGGGAGAGAGAGAGAGAGGGAGAGGGAGAGAGATAGAGTGTGGAGGAGTGAGGGGGCGAAACAGAGAGGGAGAGAGACACACACAGAGAGAATTCACATTCACATTCACATTCACATTCACATTCACATTCACATTCACATTCACATTGACATTGACATTCGCATTGACATTGACATTGACATTGACATTGACATTGACACTGACACTGACACTGACAATGACACTTTCACTGATACTGACACTGACGGTGACAATGACACTTTCACTGACACTGACACTGACAATGAAACTGACACTGACACTTTCACTGACACTGACACCGACATTGACATGACATTGACATTCACATTGACATTCACATTCACATTGACATTCACATTCACATTGACATTCACATGGACATTCACATTGACATTCACATTGACATTCACATTGACATTTACATTGACATTCACATCGAAATTCACATCGACATTCACATTGACATTGACAATCGCTTTCACATTCGCATTCGCATTCGCATTCACATTCACATTCACATTCACATTCACATTCACATTCACATTCACATTCACACTCACATTCACGTTGACACTCACATTGACATTCACATTGCGGTTTTCTCTAGAACCTTCCCGAAGAAACGCCGCGTCTAACGTTTCAACTTACATATAATACCTACATACTTTTAAAAAATAATGTGCCACAGCAAAGCGTGGCGGGGGGAAAGCTAGTATATAATAAAATCGTGTCTGTCTGTATGTATGTATGTATGTATGTTTGTAACGGCATCACTTGAGAACGGCTCAACGTAGAAAGCTGGGGTTTGGGCTGTTAGACGCGGCGTTTCTTCGAGAAGGTTTAGGAAAAAACATAATTCAAAAAAGTACATTGGTTCAAAAGTTGTGACGTCATTAGTGAACACATGTCAACTTTTTCGCTCTCTATTGCGCACGTTTCTGCATATAACTTTTAAACGAATAGACTTTTTCGAATGCGGTTTGCTCTAAAACCTCCCAGAGAGACAGAGGGAGAGAAAGAGAGAGAGAGAGGGAGAGGGTGAGAGAGAGTGGTGGGGGGGAGAGGGGGCGAAAGAAAGAGGGAGAGACACGAAGAGGGAGAATTCACCTTCGCATTCACATTTACATTCGCATTCACATCTACATTCAGATTCACATTCACATTGACACTGACAATGACAATCACATTGACACTGACATTGACACTGACACTGACACTGACACTGACACTGACATTGACATTGACATTGACATTGACATTGACATTGACTTTGACTTTGACTTTGACTTTGACTTTGACTTTGACTTTGACTTTGACTTTGACTTTGACTTTGACATTGACATTGACATTGACATTGACATTGACATTGACATTGACATTGACATTGACATTGACATTGCCATTGCCATTGCCATTGCCATTGACATTGACATTGACATTGACATTGACATTGACATTGACATTGACATTGACATTGACATTGACATTGACATTGACATTGACATTGACATTGACATTGACATTGACATTGACATTGACATTGACATTGACATTGACATTGACATTGACATTGACATTGACATTGACATTGACATTGACATTGACATTGACATTGACATTGACATTGACATTGACATTGACATTGACATTGACATTGACATTGACATTGACATTGACATTGACATTGACATTGACATTGACATTGACATTCACATTGACATTCACATTGCTATTGACATTGACATTGACATTGACATTGCTATTGACATTGACATTGACACTGACACTGACACTGACACTGACACTGACACTGACACTGACACTGACACTGACACTGACACTGACACTGACACTGACACTGACACTGACACTGACACTGACACTGACACTGACACTGACACTGACACTGACACTGACACTGACACTGACACTGACACTGACACTGACACTGAAACTGACACTGACACTGACACTGACACTGACACTGACACTGACACTGACACTGACACTGACACTGACACTGACACTGACACTGACACTGACACTGACATTGACATTGACATTGACATTGACAATCGCATTGACATTGACATTGACATTGACATTGACATCGACATCGACATTGACATCGACATCGACAATCGCATTGACATTGACATTGACATTGACATTGACATGGACATCGACATCGACATCGACATCGACATCGACATCGACATCGACATCGACATCGACATCGACATCGACATCGATATCGACATCGACATTGACAATTGCATTCACATTCACATTCACATTGACATTGACATTGACACTGACACTGACACTGACACTGACACTGACACTGACAATGACACTTTCACTGATAGTGACACTGACGGTGACAATGACACTTTCACTGACACTGACACTGACAATGACATTGACATTGACATTGACATTGACATTGACATTGACATTGACATTGACATTGACATTGACATTGACATTGACATTGACATTGACATTGACATTGACATTGACATTGACATTGACATTGACATTGACATTGACATTGACATTGACATTGACATTGACATTGACATTGACATTGACATTGACATTGACATTGACATTGACATTGACATTGACATTGACATTGACATTGACATTGACATTGACATTGACATTGACATTGACATTGACATTGACATTGACATTGACATTGACATTGACATTGACATTGACATTGACATTGACATTGACATTGACATTGACATTGACATTGACATTGACATTGACATTGACATTGACATTGACATTGACATTGACATTGACATTGACATTGACATTGACATTGACATTGACATTGACATTGACATTGACATTGACATTGACATTGACATTGACATTGACATTGACATTGACATTTACATTGACAGTCGCATTGACATTGACATTGACATTGCTATTGACATTGACATTGACATTGACATTGACATTGACATTGACATTGACATTGACATTGACATTGACATTGACATTGACATTGACATTGCTATATACATTGACAGTCGCATTGACATTGACATTGACATTGCTATTGACATTGACATTGACATTGACATTGACATTGACATGGCCATTGACATTGACATTGACATTCACATTCACATTTACATTGTCATTGACATTGACATTGACATTGACATTGACATTGACATTGACATTGACATTGACAGTGACATTGACATTGACATCCACATTCACATTTACATTCAGATTCACATTGACACTGACACTGACACTGACATTGACATTGACATTGACATTGACATTGACATTGACATTGACATTGACAATCGCTTTCACATTGACATTGACATTGACATTGACAATCGCTTTCACATTGACATTGACATTGACATTGACATTGACATTGACATTGACATTGACATTGACATTGACATTCACATCGACATCGACATTCACATCGACATTCACATCGACATTGACACTGACACTGACACTGACATTGACATTGACATTGACATTGACATTGACATTGACATTGACATTGACATTGACATTGACATTGACATTGACAATCGCTTTCACATTGACATTATCATTGACATTGACATTGACATTCACATCGACATGCACATCGACATTGACATTGACATTGGCAACCCGCCCGGAGGGCCTAGCTACGAGGGCGTGCCGGAGGCACGCCGCGAGCAGCTAGTATATAATAAAATCGTGTCTGTCT
>OZ020501.1:17210947-17228447 GCA_963971365.1 Lasioglossum villosulum
TTGAATGGACTTTTTTGAATGCGGTTTGTTCTAAACCCCCCAGAGTCAGAGAGAGAGCGAGAGAGAGTCAGAGAGAGAGAGAGAGAGAGGGAGAGAGAGAGAGAGTCAGAGAAAGAGAGATGGAGAGAGGTCACGTTTCTGCGTATAACTTTAGATCGAATGGACTTTTTCGAATGCGGTTTGTTCTAAAACCTTCCAGAGTCAGGGAGAGAGTGAGAGAGGGAGAGAGAGAGAGATAGGTTGAGAGAGGGGTGCGGGGAGCGAGGGGTAAAGGGGGGGGGTGAAAGAGTGAGGGAGAGAAGCATAGAGAGGGAAAGAGAATTCAAATTCACATTCACAATCACATTCACATTCACATTTACAATCACATTGACACTGACACTGACATTGACATTGACATTCACATTGACATTCACGTTGACATTCACGTTGACACTCACGTTGACATTCACGTTGACATTGACATTGACATTGACATTGACATTGACATTGACATTGACTTTGACATTGACATTGACATTGACATTGACATTGACATTGACATTGACACTCACACTGACACTCACACTGCCACTGACACTGGCACTGACACTGCTGACACTGACACTGACACTGCTGACACTGACACTGCTGACACTGACACTGACACTGACACTGACACTGACACTGACACGGACACTGACACTGACACTGACACTGACAGTGACACTGACACGGACACTGACACTGACACTGACACTGACGCTGACACTGACACTGACACTGACACTGACACTGACACTGACATTCGCATTCGCATTCGCATTCACATTCACATTCACATTCACATTCACATTCACATTCACATTAACATTCGCATTGACATTGACATTGACATTGACATTGACATTGATATTGACATTGACATTGACATTCACATTCGTATTGACATTGACATTGACAATGACATTCACATTGACATTCACATTGACATTCACATTAACATTGACATTAACATTGACGTTGACATTCACACTGACATTGACATTCACATTGACATTGACATTAACATTGACATTGACATTGACATTGACATTGACATTGACATTGACATTGACATTGACATTGACATTGACATTGACATTGACATTGACATTGACATTGACATTGACATTTTCATTGACATTGACATTGACATTTTCATTGACATTGACATTGACATTCACATCGACATCGACATTGACATTCACATCGACATCGACATTGACATTGACATTCACATTGACATTGACATTGACATTGACATTGACATTGACATTGACAATCGCATTGACATTGACATTGACATTGACATTGACATTGACATTGACATTGACATTGACAATCGCATTGACATTGACATTGACATTGACATTGACATTGACATTGACATTGACATTGACATTGACATTCACATTGACATTGACATTGAAATTGACATTGACATTGACATTGACATTGACATTGACATTGACATTGATTTTGACATTGACATTGACATTGACATTGACATTGACATTGACATTGACATTGACATTGACATTGACATTGACATTGACATTGACATTGACATTGACATTGACATTGACATTGACATTGACATTGACATTGACATTGACATTGACATTGACATTGACATTGACATTGACATTGACATTGACATTGACATTGACATTGACATTGACATTGACATTGACATTGACATTGACATTGACATTGACATTGACATTGACATTGACATTGACATTTTCATTGACATTGACATTGACATTGACATTGACATTGACATTGACATTGACATTGACATTGACATTGACATTGACATTGACATTGACATTGACATTGACATTGACATTGACATTGACATTGACATTCACATCGACATTGACATTGACATTGACATTGACATTGACATTGACATTGACATTGACATTGACATTGACTTTCGCATTCACGTTGACATTGACATTGACATTGACATTGACATTGACATTGACATTGACATTGACATTGTCATTGACATTGACATTGACATTGACATTGACATTGACATTGACATTGACATTGACATTGACATTGACATTGACATTGACATTGACATTGACATTGACATTGACATTGACATTGACATTGACATTGACATTGACATTGACATTGACATTGACATTGACATTGACATTGACATTGACATTGACATTGACATTGACATTGACATTGACATTGACATTGACATTGACATTGACATTGACATTGACATTGACATTGACATTGACATTGACATTGACATTGACATTGACATTGACATTGACATTGACATTGACATTGACATTGACATTGACATTGACATTGACATTGACATTGACATTGACAATCGCATTCACATTGACACTGACACAGACATTGACATTGACCATCGCATTCACATTGACATTGACATTGACCTTGACATTGACATTGACATTGACATTGACATTGACATTGACATTGACATTGACATTGACATTGACATTGACATTGACATTGACATTGACACTGACACTGACACTGACACTGACACTGACACTGACACTGACATTCACATTGACATTCCCATCCACATGCACGTCGACATTCACATCGATATTCACATCGACATTGACGTTGACATTGACATTGACATTGACATTGACATTGACATTGACCTTGACATTGACATTGACATTGACATTGACATTGACATTGACATTGACATTGACATTGACATTGACATTGACATTGACATTGACATTGACATTGACATTCACATTGACATTGAGATTCAAATTGACACTGACACTGATATTCACATTGACACTGACATTGACACTGACACTGACATTCACATTCACATTGACATTCACATGGACATTCACCTCGACATTCACATCGACATTCACATTGACATTCCCATCGACATTCACATCGACATTCACATCGACATTCACATTGACATTGACAATGACATTGACAATGACATTGACATTGACATTGACATTGACATTGACATTGACATTGACATTGACATTGACATTGACATTGACATTGACATTGACATTGACATTGACATTGACATTGACATTGACATTGACATTGACATTGACATTGACATTGACATTGACATTGACATTGACATTGACATTGACAATCGCATTCACATTGACACTGACACAGACATTGACATTGACCATCGCATTCACATTGACATTGACATTGACCTTGACATTGACATTGACATTGACATTGACATTGACATTGACATTGACATTGACATTGACATTGACATTGACATTGACATTGACATTGACATTGACATTGACATTGACACTGACACTGACACTGACACTGACACTGACACTGACATTCACATTGACATTCCCATCCACATGCACGTCGACATTCACATCGATATTCACATCGACATTGACGTTGACATTGACATTGACATTGACATTGACATTGACCTTGACATTGACATTGACATTGACATTGACATTGACATTGACATTGACATTGACATTGACATTGACACTGACACTGACACTGACACTGACACTGACACTGACATTCACATTGACATTCCCATCCACATGCACGTCGACATTCACATCGATATTCACATCGACATTGACGTTGACATTGACATTGACATTGACATTGACATTGACATTGACCTTGACATTGACATTGACATTGACATTGACATTGACATTGACATTGACATTGACATTGACATTGACATTGACATTGACATTGACATTGACATTGACATTGACATTGACATTCACATTGACATTGACATTCAAATTGACACTGACACTGATATTCACATTGACACTGACATTGACACTGACACTGACATTCACATTCACATTGACATTCACATGGACATTCACCTCGACATTCACATCGACATTCACATTGACATTCCCATCGACATTCACATCGACATTCACATCGACATTCACATTGACATTGACAATGACATTGACAATGACATTGACATTGACATTGACATTGACATTGACATTGACATTGACATTGACATTGACATTGACATTGACATTGACATTGACATTGACATTGACATTGACATTGACATTGACATTGACATTGACATTGACATTGACATTGACATTGACATTGACATTGACATTGACAATCGCATTCACATTGACACTGACACAGACATTGACATTGACCATCGCATTCACATTGACATTGACATTGACCTTGACATTGACATTGACATTGACATTGACATTGACATTGACATTGACATTGACATTGACATTGACATTGACATTGACATTGACATTGACATTGACATTGACATTGACATTGACATTGACATTGACATTGACATTGACATTGACATTGACATTGACATTGACATTGACATTGACACTGACACTGACACTGACACTGACACTGACATTCACATTGACATTCCCATCCACATGCACGTCGACATTCACATCGATATTCACATCGACATTGACGTTGACATTGACATTGACATTGACATTGACATTGACCTTGACATTGACATTGACATTGACATTGACATTGACATTGACATTGACATTGACATTGACATTGACATTGACATTGACATTGACATTGACATTGACATTGACATTGACATTCACATTGACATTGACATTCAAATTGACACTGACACTGATATTCACATTGACACTGACATTGACACTGACACTGACATTCACATTCACATTGACATTCACATGGACATTCACCTCGACATTCACATCGACATTCACATTGACATTCCCATCGACATTCACATCGACATTCACATCGACATTCACATCGACATTCACATTGACATTGACAATGACATTGACATTGACATTCACATCGACAGTCACATTGACATTGACATTGACATTGACATTGACATTGACATTGACATTGACATTGGCATTGACATTGACATTGACATTGACATTGACATTGACATTGACATCGACATCGACATCGACATCGACATCGACATCGACATCGACATTGACATTGACATTGACATTGTAATTGACATTGTAATTGACATTGACATTGACATTCACATTCACATTCATATTGACATTCACATTCACATTCACATTCACATTCACATTCACATTCCCATTGACATTGACATTGACATTGACATTGACATTGACATTGACATTGACATTGACAATGACATTGACATTGACATTGACATTGACATTGACATTGGCAACCCGCCCGGAGGGCCTAGCTACGAGGGCGTGCCGGAGGCACGCCGCGAGCAGCTAGTATATAATAAAATCGTGTCTGTCTGTATGTATGTATGTATGTATGTATGTATGTCTGTTTGTAATGGCATCACTTGAGAACGGCTGAACGTAGAAAGCTGGGGTTTGGGCCGTTAGACGCGGCGTTTCTTTGAGAAGGTTTAGGAAAAAACATAATTCATAAAAGTCCATTGGTTCAAAAATTGTGACGTCATTAGTGAACACATGTCAACTTTTTCGCCCTATTTTGCGCACGTTTCTGTTCATAACTTTTAACCGAAAGGACTTTTTCGAATGCGGTTTGCTCTAAAATCTCCCAGAGAGACAGAGAGAGAGAGAAAGAGAGAGAGAGGGTAAGGGAGTGAAAGTGTAAGGGGTGGAGAGGGGGCGAAAGAGAGAGGGAGAGAGACGCAAAGAGGATGAATTCACATTCACTTTCGCATTTACATTCACATTCACATTCACATTCATATTAACACTGACTCTGACATTGACATTGACACTAACATTGACATTGACATTGACATTGACATTGACATTGACATTGACATTGACACTGACATTCACATTCACATTGACATGCACATTGACATTGACATTGACATTGACATTGACATTGACATTGACATTGACATTGACATTGACATTGACACTGACATTCACATTCACATTGACATGCACATTGACATTGACATTGACATTGACATTGACATTGACATTGACATTGACATTGACATTGACCTTGACATTGACCTTGACATTGACATTGACATTGACATTGACATTGACATTGACATTGACATTGACATTGACAATCGCATTTACATTAACATTGACAGTGACACTGACACTGATACTGACACTGACACTGACATTGACACTGACATTGACATTGACATTGACATTGACATTGAAATTGACATTGACATTGACATTGACATTGACATTGACATTGACATTGACATTGACATTGGCATTCACATCGGCATTCACATCGGCATCGACATCGACATCGACATTGACAACCCGCCCGGAGGGCCTAGCTACGAGGGCGTGCCGGAGGCACGCCGCGAGCAGCTAGTCTCTATCTCTTCTCTATCTCTATCTCTATCTCTATATATAATAAAATCGTGTCTGTCTGTATGTATGTATGTATGTTTGTAACGGCATCACTTGAGAACGGCTCAACGTAGAAAGCTGGGGTTTGGGCTGTTAGACGCGGCGTTTCTTCGAGAAGGTTTAGGAAAAAACATAATTCAAAAAAGTACATTGGTTCAAAAGTTGTGACGTCATTAGTGAACACATGTCAACTTTATCGCTCTCTATTGCGCACGTTTCTGCATATAACTTTTAAACGAATAGACTTTTTCGAATGCGGTTTGCTCTAAAACCTCCCAGAGAGGCAGAGGGAGAGAAAGAGAGAGAGAGAGGGAGAGGGAGTGAGAGAGTGGGGGGGGAGAGGGGGCGAATGAGAGAGGGAGAGACGCAAAGCGGGAGAATTCACCATCGCATTCACATTTACATTCGCATTCACATTTACATTCAGATTCACATTTACATTGACACTGACACTGACAATCACATTGACATTGACATTGACATTGACATTGACATTGACATTCACATTGACATTCACATTGCTATTTACATTGACAGTCGCATTGACATTGACATTGTCATTGCTATTGACATTGACATTGACATTGACATTGACATTGACATTGACACTGACACTGACACTGACACTGACACTGACACTGACACTGACATTGACATTCACATTGATATTCACATTGACAATCACATGGACATTCACATGGACATTCACATCGACATCGACATCGACATTGACAATCGCATTCACATTGATATTGACATTGACATTGCCCTTGACACTGACACTGACACTGACAATGACACTTTCACTAATACTGACACTGACGGTGACAATGACACTTTCACTAACACTGTCACTGACAATGACACTGACACTGACACTGACACTGACACTGACACTGACACTGACACTGACACTGACACTGACACTGACATTCACATTCACATTCACATTGACATTGACATTGACATTGACATTGACATTGACATTGACATTGACATTGACATTGACATTGACATTGACATTGACATTGACATTGACATTGACATTGACATTGACATTGACATTGACATTGACAGTCGCATTGACATCGACATTGTCATTGCTATTGACATTGACATTGACATTGACATTGACATTGACACTGACACTGACACTGACACTGACACTGACATTGACATTCACATTGACATTGACATTGACATTGACATTGACATTGCTATTTACATTGACAGTCGCATTGACATTGACATTGTCATTGCTATTGACATTGACATTGACATTGACATTGACATTGACACTGACACTGACACTGACACTGACACTGACATTGACATTCACATTGACATTCACATTGACATTGCTATTTACATTGACAGTCGCATTGACATTGACATTGTCATTGCTATTGACATTGACATTGACATTGACATTGACATTGACACTGACACTGACACTGACACTGACACTGACACTGACATTGACATTCACATTGACATTCACATTGACATTCACATGGACATTCACATGGACATCCACATCGACATCGACATTGACAATCGCATTCACATTGATATTGACATTGACATTGCCCTTGACACTGACACTGACACTGACAATGACACTTTCACTAATACTGACACTGACGGTGACAATGACACTTTCACTAACACTGTCACTGACAATGACACTGACACTGACACTGACACTGACATTCACATTGACATTGACATTGACATTGACATTGACAATGACATTGACATTGAGATTGACATTGACATTGACATTGACATTGACATTGACATTGACATTGACATTGACATTGACATTGACATTGCTATTTACATTGACAGTCGCATTGACTTTGACATTGTCATTGCTATTGACATTGACATTGACATTGACATTGACATTGACACTGACACTGACACTGACACTGACACTGACACTGACATTGACATTCACATTGACATTCACATTGACATTCACATGGACATTCACATGGACATCCACATCGACATCGACATTGACAATCGCATTCACATTGATATTGACATTGACATTGCCCTTGACACTGACACTGACAATGACACTTTCACTAATACTGACACTGACGGTGACAATGACACTTTCACTAACACTGTCACTGACAATGACACTGACACTGACACTGACACTGACATTCACATTGACATTGACATTGACATTGACATTGACAATGACATTGACATTGACATTGACATTGACATTGACATTGACATTGACATTGACATTGACATTGACATTGACATTGACATTGACATTGACATTGACATTGACATTGACATTGACATTGACATTGACATTGACATTGACATTGACATTGACATTGACATTGACATTGACATTGACATTGACATTGACATTGACATTGACATTTACATTGACAGTCGCATTGACATTGACAATGACATTGCTATTGACATTGACATTGACATTGACATTGACATTGACATTGACATTGACATTGACATTGACATTGCTATTGACATTGACATTGACATTGACATTGACATTGACATTGACATTGACATTGACATTGACATTGCTATTGACATTGACACTGACACTGACACTGACACTGACACTGACACTGACACTGACATTGACATTCACATTGATATTCACATTGACAATCACATGGACATTCACATGGACATTCACATTCACATTCCCATTGACATTGACATTGACATTGACATTGACATTGACATTGACATTGACATTGACAATGACATTGACATTGACATTGACATTGACATTGACATTGACATTGACATTGACATTGACCTTGACATTGACCTTGACATTGACATTGACATTGACATTGACATTGACATTGCTATTTACATTGACAGTCGCATTGACTTTGACATTGTCATTGCTATTGACATTGACATTGACATTGACATTGACATTGACATTGACATTGACACTGACACTGACACTGACACTGACACTGACATTGACATTCACATTGACATTGACATTGACATTGACATTGACATTGCTATTTACATTGACAGTCGCATTGACATTGACATTGTCATTGCTATTGACATTGACATTGACATTGACATTGACATTGACACTGACACTGACACTGACACTGACACTGACATTGACATTCACATTGACATTCACATTGACATTGCTATTTACATTGACAGTCGCATTGACATTGACATTGTCATTGCTATTGACATTGACATTGACATTGACATTGACATTGACACTGACACTGACACTGACACTGACACTGACACTGACATTGACATTCACATTGACATTCACATTGACATTCACATGGACATTCACATGGACATCCACATCGACATCGACATTGACAATCGCATTCACATTGATATTGACATTGACATTGCCCTTGACACTGACACTGACACTGACAATGACACTTTCACTAATACTGACACTGACGGTGACAATGACACTTTCACTAACACTGTCACTGACAATGACACTGACACTGACACTGACACTGACATTCACATTGACATTGACATTGACATTGACATTGACAATGACATTGACATTGACATTGACATTGACATTGACATTGACATTGACATTGACATTGACATTGACATTGACATTGACATTGACATTGACATTGACATTGACATTGCTATTTACATTGACAGTCGCATTGACTTTGACATTGTCATTGCTATTGACATTGACATTGACATTGACATTGACATTGACATTGACATTGACACTCGCATTCACGTTGACATTGACATTGACATTGACATTGACATTGACACTGACAACACGCCCGGAGGGCCTAGCTACGAGGGCGTGCCGGAGGCACGCCGCGAGCAGCTAGTCTCTATCTCTATCTCTATATATAATAAAATCGTGTCTGTCTGTCTGTTTGTAACGGCATCACTTGAGAACGGCTCAACGTAGAAAGCTGGGGTTGGGGCCGTTAGACGCGGCGGTTCTTCGAGAAGGTTTAGGAAAAAACATAATTCAAAAAAGTCCATTGGTTCAAAAGTTGTGACGTCATTAGTGAATAAAGGCAACTTTTTCGCTCTCTATTGCGCACGTTTCTGCATATAACTTTTAAACGAATAGACTTTTTCGAATGTGGTTTGCTCTAAAACCTCCCAGAGAGACAGAGAGAGAGAGAAAGAGAGAGAGAGGGTAAGGGAGTGAAAGTGTAAGGGGTGGAGAGGGGGCGAAAGAGAGAGGGAGAGAGACGCAAAGAGGATGAATTCACATTCACTTTCGCATTTACATTCACATTCACATTCACATTCATATTAACACTGACTCTGACATTGACATTGACACTAACATTGACATTGACATTGACATTGACATTGACATTGACATTGACACTGACATTCACATTCACATTGACATGCACATTGACATTGACATTGACATTGACATTGACATTGACATTGACATTGACATTGACATTGACATTGACATTGACACTGACATTCACATTCACATTGACATGCACATTGACATTGACATTGACATTGACATTGACATTGACATTGACATTGACATTGACCTTGACATTGACCTTGACATTGACATTGACATTGACATTGACATTGACATTGACATTGACATTGACATTGACAATCGCATTTACATTAACATTGACAGTGACATTGACATTGACATTGACATTGACATTGACATTGACATTGACATTGACATTGACATTGACATTGACATTGACATTGACATTGACATTGACATTGACATTGACATTGACATTGACATTGACATTGACATTGACATTGACATTGACATTGACATTGACATTGACATTGACATTCACATTGACATTCACATTGACATTCACATTGACATTGACATTCACATTGACAATGACACTGACACTGACACTGACACTGACACTGACACTGACACTGACACTGACACTGACATTCGCATTCGCATTCGCATTCGCATTCGCATTCGCATTCGCATTCGCATTCGCATTCGCATTCACATTCACATTCACATTCACATTCACATTCACATTCACATTCACATTCGCATTGACATTGACATTGACATTCACACTGACATTGACATTCACACTGACATTGACATTCACATTGACATTGACATTAACATTGACATTGACATTGACATTGATATTAACATTTACATTCACACTGACATTCACATTGACATTCACATTGACATTGACATTGACATTCACACTGACGTTGACATTCACATTGACATTCACATTGACATTCACATTAACATTGACATTAACATTGACATTGACATTCACATTGACATTCACATTGACATTCACATTGACATTGACATTGACATTCACACTGACGTTGACATTCACATTGACATTCACATTGACATTCACATTAACAGTGACATTAACATTGACATTGACATTGACATTGACATTAACATTGACATTGACATTGACATTCACCCTGACATTGACACTCACACTGACACTGACATTGACATTCACATTGACATTCACATTAACATTGACATTGACATTGACATTGACACTGACACTGACACTGACACTGACACTGACACTGACACTGACACTGACACTGACACTGACACTGACACTGACACTGACACTGACATTGACGTTGACATTGACATTGACGTTGACATTCACGTTGACATTCACGTTGACATTCACGTTGACATTCACGTTCACATTCACGTTGACATTCACGTTGACATTGACGTTGACATTGACGTTGACGTTGACGTTGACGTTGACATTGACGTTGACATTGACGTTGACATTGACATTGACATTGACATTGACATTGACATTGACATTGACATTGACATTGACATTGACATTGACAGAGACATTGACAGAGACATTGACATTGACATTGACATTGACAGAGACATTGACAGAGACATTGACAGAGACATTGACAGAGACATTGACAGAGACATTGACAGAGACATTGACAGAGACATTGACATTGACATTGACATTGACATTGACATTGACATTGACATTGACATTGACATTGACATTGACATTGACATTGACAGAGACATTGACAGAGACATTGACAGAGACATTGACAGAGACATTGACAGAGACATTGACAGAGACATTGACATTGACATTGACATTGACATTGACATTGACATTGACATTGACATTGACATTGAAATTGACATTGACATTGACATTGACATTGACATTGACATTGACATTGACATTGACATTGACATTGACATTGACATTGACATTGACATTGACATTGACATTGACATTGACATTGACATTCACATTCACATTCACATTGACATGCACATAGACATGCACATAGACATTGACATTGACATTAACATTGACATTCACATTGACATTCACATTGACATTCACATTGACATTCACATTGACATTCACATTGACATTCACATTGACATTCACATTGACATTCACATTGACATTCACATTGACATTCACATTGACATTCACATTGACATTCACATTGACATTCACATTGACATTTACAATCGCATTCACATTGACATTGACATTGACATTGACATTCACATTGACATTCACATTCACATTCACATTCACATTCACATTCACATTCACATTGACATTGACTTTGACTTTGACTTTGACTTTGACTTTGACTTTGACTTTGACATTGACATTGACATTGACATTGACATTGACATTGACATTGACATTGACATTGACATTGACATTGACACTGACATTGACACTGACATTCACATGGACATTCACATCGACATTCACATCGACATTGACATTGACATTGACATTGACATCGACATGGACATCGACAATCGCATTGACATTGACATTGACATTGACATTGACATTGACATTGACATTGACATTGACATTGACATTGACATTGACATTCACATTCACATTCACATTCACATTCACATTAACATTCACATTAACATTCACATTAACATTCACACTGACACTGACACTGACACTGACACTGACACTGACACTGACACTGACACTGACACTGACACTGACATTGACATTGACATTGACATTGACATTGACATTGACATTCACATTGACATTGACATTCACATTGACATTCACATTGATATTCACATTGACATTGACATTGACATTGACATTGACATTTACATTGACATTCACATCGACATTGACATTGACACTGACATTGACATTGGCAACCCGCCCGGAGGGCCTAGCTACGAGGGCGTGCCGGAGGCACGCCGCGAGCAGCTAGTATATAATAAAATCGTGTCTGTCTGTATGTATGTATGTATGTATGTATGTTTGTAACGGCATCACTTGAGAACGGCTCAACGTAGAAAGCTGGGGTTTGGGCTGTTAGACGCGGCGTTTCTTCGAGAAGGTTTAGGAAAAAACATAATTCAAAAAAGTACATTGGTTCAAAAGTTGTGACGTCATTAGTGAACACATGTCAACTTTATCGCTCTCTATTGCGCACGTTTCTGCATATAACTTTTAAACGAATAGACTTTTTCGAATGCGGTTTGCTCTAAAACCTCCCAGAGAGGCAGAGGGAGAGAAAGAGAGAGAGAGAGGGAGAGGGAGTGAGAGAGTGGGGGGGGAGAGGGGGCGAATGAGAGAGGGAGAGACGCAAAGCGGGAGAATTCACCATCGCATTCACATTTACATTCGCATTCACATTTACATTCAGATTCACATTTACATTGACACTGACACTGACAATCACATTGACATTGACATTGACATTGACATTGACATTGACATTCACATTGACATTCACATTGCTATTTACATTGACAGTCGCATTGACATTGACATTGTCATTGCTATTGACATTGACATTGACATTGACATTGACATTGACATTGACACTGACACTGACACTGACACTGACACTGACACTGACACTGACATTGACATTCACATTGATATTCACATTGACAATCACATGGACATTCACATGGACATTCACATCGACATCGACATCGACATTGACAATCGCATTCACATTGATATTGACATTGACATTGCCCTTGACACTGACACTGACACTGACAATGACACTTTCACTAATACTGACACTGACGGTGACAATGACACTTTCACTAACACTGTCACTGACAATGACACTGACACTGACACTGACACTGACACTGACACTGACACTGACACTGACACTGACATTCACATTCACATTCACATTCACATTCACATTCACATTGACATTGACATTGACATTGACATTGACATTGACATTGACATTGACATTGACATTGACATTGACATTGACATTGACATTGACATTGACATTGACATTGACATTGACATTGACATTGACATTGACATTGACATTGACATTGACATTGACATTGACATTGACATTGACAGTCGCATTGACATCGACATTGTCATTGCTATTGACATTGACATTGACATTGACATTGACACTGACACTGACACTGACACTGACACTGACATTGACATTCACATTGACATTGACATTGACATTGACATTGACATTGCTATTTACATTGACAGTCGCATTGACATTGACATTGTCATTGCTATTGACATTGACATTGACATTGACATTGACACTGACACTGACACTGACACTGACACTGACATTGACATTCACATTGACATTCACATTGACATTGCTATTTACATTGACAGTCGCATTGACATTGACATTGTCATTGCTATTGACATTGACATTGACATTGACATTGACATTGACACTGACACTGACACTGACACTGACACTGACACTGACATTGACATTCACATTGACATTCACATTGACATTCACATGGACATTCACATGGACATCCACATCGACATCGACATTGACAATCGCATTCACATTGATATTGACATTGACATTGCCCTTGACACTGACACTGACACTGACAATGACACTTTCACTAATACTGACACTGACGGTGACAATGACACTTTCACTAACACTGTCACTGACAATGACACTGACACTGACACTGACACTGACATTCACATTGACATTGACATTGACATTGACATTGACAATGACATTGACATTGACATTGACATTGACATTGACATTGACATTGACATTGACATTGACATTGACATTGACATTGACATTGACATTGACATTGACATTGCTATTTACATTGACAGTCATATTGACTTTGACATTGTCATTGCTATTGACATTGACATTGACATTGACATTGACATTGACACTGACACTGACACTGACACTGACACTGACACTGACATTGACATTCACATTGACATTCACATTGACATTCACATGGACATTCACATGGACATCCACATCGACATCGACATTGACAATCGCATTCACATTGATATTGACATTGACATTGCCCTTGACACTGACACTGACACTGACAATGACACTTTCACTAATACTGACACTGACGGTGACAATGACACTTTCACTAACACTGTCACTGACAATGACACTGACACTGACACTGACACTGACATTCACATTGACATTGACATTGACATTGACATTGACAATGACATTGACATTGACATTGACATTGACATTGACATTGACATTGACATTGACATTGACATTGACATTGACATTGACATTGACATTGACATTGACATTGACATTGACATTGACATTGACATTGACATTGACATTGACATTGACATTGACATTGACATTGACATTGACATTGACATTGACATTGACATTGACATTGACATTGACATTGACATTGACATTGACATTGACATTGACATTGACATTGACATTGACATTGACATTTACATTGACAGTCGCATTGACATTGACAATGACATTGCTATTGACATTGACATTGACATTGACATTGACATTGACATTGACATTGACATTGACATTGACATTGCTATTGACATTGACATTGACATTGACATTGACATTGACATTGACATTGACATTGACATTGCTATTGACATTGACACTGACACTGACACTGACACTGACACTGACACTGACACTGACATTGACATTCACATTGATATTCACATTGACAATCACATGGACATTCACATGGACATTCACATTCACATTCCCATTGACATTGACATTGACATTGACATTGACATTGACATTGACATTGACATTGACAATGACATTGACATTGACATTGACATTGACATTGACATTGGCAACCCGCCCGGAGGGCCTAGCTACGAGGGCGTGCCGGAGGCACGCCGCGAGCAGCTAGTATATAATAAAATCGTGTCTGTCTGTATGTATGTATGTATGTATGTATGTATGTCTGTTTGTAATGGCATCACTTGAGAACGGCTGAACGTAGAAAGCTGGGGTTTGGGCCGTTAGACGCGGCGTTTCTTTGAGAAGGTTTAGGAAAAAACATAATTCATAAAAGTCCATTGGTTCAAAAATTGTGACGTCATTAGTGAACACATGTCAACTTTTTCGCCCTATTTTGCGCACGTTTCTGTTCATAACTTTTAACCGAAAGGACTTTTTCGAATGCGGTTTGCTCTAAAATCTCCCAGAGAGACAGAGAGAGAGAGAAAGAGAGAGAGAGGGTAAGGGAGTGAAAGTGTAAGGGGTGGAGAGGGGGCGAAAGAGAGAGGGAGAGAGACGCAAAGAGGATGAATTCACATTCACTTTCGCATTTACATTCACATTCACATTCACATTCATATTAACACTGACTCTGACATTGACATTGACACTAACATTGACATTGACATTGACATTGACATTGACATTGACATTGACATTGACACTGACATTCACATTCACATTGACATGCACATTGACATTGACATTGACATTGACATTGACATTGACATTGACATTGACATTGACATTGACATTGACATTGACATTCACATTGACATTGACATTCACATTGACATTCACATTGATATTCACATTGACATTGACATTGACATTGACATTGACATTTACATTGACATTCACATCGACATTGACATTGACACTGACATTGACATTGGCAA
>OZ020501.1:17230947-17233447 GCA_963971365.1 Lasioglossum villosulum
AATGACATTGCTATTGACATTGACATTGACATTGACATTGACATTGACATTGACATTGACATTGACATTGCTATTGACATTGACATTGACATTGACATTGACATTGACATTGACATTGACATTGACATTGACATTGCTATTGACATTGACACTGACACTGACACTGACACTGACACTGACACTGACACTGACATTGACATTCACATTGATATTCACATTGACAATCACATGGACATTCACATGGACATTCACATTCCCATTGACATTGACATTGACATTGACATTGACATTGACATTGACATTGACAATGACATTGACATTGACATTGACATTGACATTGACATTGGCAACCCGCCCGGAGGGCCTAGCTACGAGGGCGTGCCGGAGGCACGCCGCGAGCAGCTAGTATATAATAAAATCGTGTCTGTCTGTATGTATGTATGTATGTATGTATGTCTGTTTGTAATGGCATCACTTGAGAACGGCTGAACGTAGAAAGCTGGGGTTTGGGCCGTTAGACGCGGCGTTTCTTTGAGAAGGTTTAGGAAAAAACATAATTCATAAAAGTCCATTGGTTCAAAAATTGTGACGTCATTAGTGAACACATGTCAACTTTTTCGCCCTATTTTGCGCACGTTTCTGTTCATAACTTTTAACCGAAAGGACTTTTTCGAATGCGGTTTGCTCTAAAATCTCCCAGAGAGACAGAGAGAGAGAGAAAGAGAGAGAGAGGGTAAGGGAGTGAAAGTGTAAGGGGTGGAGAGGGGGCGAAAGAGAGAGGGAGAGAGACGCAAAGAGGATGAATTCACATTCACTTTCGCATTTACATTCACATTCACATTCACATTCATATTAACACTGACTCTGACATTGACATTGACACTAACATTGACATTGACATTGACATTGACATTGACATTGACATTGACATTGACACTGACATTCACATTCACATTGACATGCACATTGACATTGACATTGACATTGACATTGACATTGACATTGACATTGACATTGACATTGACATTGACACTGACATTCACATTCACATTGACATGCACATTGACATTGACATTGACATTGACATTGACATTGACATTGACATTGACCTTGACATTGACCTTGACATTGACATTGACATTGACATTGACATTGACATTGACATTGACATTGACATTGACAATCGCATTTACATTAACATTGACAGTGACACTGACACTGATACTGACACTGACACTGACATTGACACTGACATTGACATTGACATTGACATTGACATTGAAATTGACATTGACATTGACATTGACATTGACATTGACATTGACATTGACATTGGCATTCACATCGGCATTCACATCGGCATCGACATCGACATCGACATTGACAACCCGCCCGGAGGGCCTAGCTACGAGGGCGTGCCGGAGGCACGCCGCGAGCAGCTAGTCTCTATATATAATAAAATCGTGTCTGTCTGTATGTATGTATGTATGTATGTTTGTAACGGCATCACTTGAGAACGGCTCAACGTAGAAAGCTGGGGTTTGGGCTGTTAGACGCGGCGTTTCTTCGAGAAGGTTTAGGAAAAAACATAATTCAAAAAAGTACATTGGTTCAAAAGTTGTGACGTCATTAGTGAACACATGTCAACTTTTTCGCTCTCTATTGCGCACGTTTCTGCATATAACTTTTAAACGAATAGACTTTTTCGAATGCGGTTTGCTCTAAAACCTCCCAGAGAGACAGAGGGAGAGAAAGAGAGAGAGAGAGAGGGAGAGGGAGAGAGAGAGTGGGGGGAGAGGGGGCGAATGAGAGAGGGAGAGACGCAAAGAGGGACAATTCACCATCGCATTCACATTTACATTCACATTCACATTTACATTCAGATTCACATTTACATTGACACTGACACTGACAATCACATTGACATTGACATTGACATTGACATTGACATTGACATTGACATTGACATTGACATTCACATTGACATTCACATTGCTATTTACATTGACAGTCGCATTGACATTGACATTGTCATTGCTATTGACATTGACATTGACATTGACATTGACATTGACATTGACATTGACATTGACATTGACATTGACATTGACATTGACATTGACATTGACATTGACATTGACATTGACATTGACATTGACATTGACATTGACATTGACATTGACATTGACATTGACATTGACATTGACATTGACATTGACATTGACATTGACATTGACATTGACATTGACATTGACATTGACATTGACATTGACATTGACATTGACATTGACATTGACATTGACATTGACATTGACATTGACATTGACATTGACATTGACATTGACATTGACATTGACATTGACATTGCTATTTACATTGACAGTCGCATTGACATTGACATTGACATTGCTATTGACATTGACATTCACATTCACATTTACATTGACATTGACATTGACATTGACATTGACATTGACATTGACATTGACAGTGACATTGA
>OZ020501.1:17235947-17265947 GCA_963971365.1 Lasioglossum villosulum
ACACTGACACTGACACTGACACTGACACTGACACTGACATTCGCATTCGCATTCGCATTCGCATTCACATTCACATTCACATTCACATTCACATTGACATTAACATTCGCATTGACATTGAAATTGACATTGACATTGATATTGACATTGACATTGACATTCACATTCGTATTGACATTGACATTGACAATGACATTCACATTGACATTCACATTGACATTCACATTGACATTGACATTCACATTGACAATGACACTGACACTGACACTGACACTGACACTGACACTGACACTGACACTGACACTGACATTCGCATTCGCATTCGCATTCGCATTCGCATTCGCATTCGCATTCGCATTCGCATTCGCATTCGCATTCACATTCACATTCACATTCACATTCACATTCACATTGACATTCGCATTGACATTGACATTCACATTGATATTCACATTCACATTGACATTCGCATTGACATTCACATTCACATTCACATTGACATTCACATTGACATTCATGTTCACATTCACATTCACAGTCACGTTCACATTCACATTCACATGGACATTCACATTGACATTCACATTGACATTCACATTGACATTCACATTGACATTCACATGGACATTGACATTGACATTCACATTGACATTCACATTGACATTCACATTGACATTGACATTGACACTGACACTGACACTGACACTGACAATGACACTTTCACTGATACTGACACTGACGTTGACAATGACACTTTCACTGACACTGACACTGACAATGAAACTGACAATGAAACTGACACTGACACTTTCACTGACACTGACACTGACATTGACATGACATTGACATTCACATTCACATTGACATTCACATTCACATTCACATTCACATTCACGTTGACATTCACATTGACATTCACATTGTGGTTTTCTCTAGAACCTTCCCGAAGAAACGCCGCGTCTAACGTTTCAACTTACATATAATACCTACATACTTTTAAAAAATAATGTGCCACAGCAAAGCGTGGCGGGGGGAAAGCTAGTATATAATAAAATCGTGTCTGTCTGTATGTTTGTAACGGCATCACTTGAGAACGGCTCAACGTAGAAAGCTGGGGTTTGGGCCGTTCAGACGCGGCGTTTCTTCGAGAAGGTTTAGGAAAAAACATAGTTCAAAAAAGTACATTGGTTCAAAAGTTGTGACGTCATTAGTGAACACATGTCAACTTTTTCGCTCTCTATTGCGCACGTTTCTGCATATAACTTTTAAACGAATAGACTTTTTCGAATGCGGTTTGCTCTAAAACCTCCCAGAGAGACAGAGGGAGAGAAATAGAGAGAGAGGGAGAGGGAGAGTGGGGGGGAGAGGGGGCGAATGAGTGAGGGAGAGACGCAAAGAGGGAGAATTCACCATCGCATTCACATTTACATTCACATTCACATTTACATTCAGATTCACATTTACATTGACACTGACACTGACAATCACATTGACATTGACATTGACATTAACTTTGACATTGACATTGACATTGACATTGACATTGACATTGACATTGACAGTGACATTGACATTGACATTGGCATTGACATTGACATTGACATTGACATTGACAATGACATTGACATTGACATTGACATTGACATTGACATTGACATTGACATTGACATTGACATTGACTCTCGCATTCACGTTGACATTGAGATTGACATTGACATTGACATTCAGATTGACATTGACATTGACATTGACATTGACATTGACATTGACATTGACATTGACATTCACATCGACATTGACATTGACATTGACATTGACATTGACATTGACATTGACATTGACATTGACATTGACATTCACATCGACATTGACATTGACATTGACATTGACATTGACATTGACATTGACATTGACATTGACATTGACATTGACATTGACATTGACATTGACATTGACATTGACATTGACATTGACATTCAGATTGACATAGACATTGACATTGACATTGACATTGACATTCAGATTGACATTGACATTGACATTGACATTGACATTCAGATTGACATTGACACTGACATTGACATTGACATTGACATTGACATTGACATTGACATTCACATTCACATTCACATTGCTATTTACATTGACAGTCGCATTGACATTGACATTGTCATTGCTATTGACATTGACATTGCCATTGACATTGACATTGACACTGACACTGACACTGACATTGACATTCACATTGACATTCACATTGACATTCACATGGACATTCACATCGACATCGACATCGACATTGACAATCGCATTCACATTGATATTGACATTGACATTGCCCTTGACACTGACAATGACACTTTCACTAATACTGACACTGACGGTGACAATGACACTTTCACTAACACTGTCACTGACAATGACACTGACACTGACACTGACATTCACGTTCACATTGATATTGACATTGACATTGACATTGACATTGACTCTCGCATGCAAGTTGACATAGGGATTGACATTGACATTGACATTGACATTGACATTGACATTGACAGTGACATTGACATTGACATTGACATTGACATTGACATTGACAGTGACATTGACATTGACATTGACATTGACATTGACATTGACATTGACATTGACATTCAGATTGACATAGACATTGACATTGACATTGACATTGACATTCAGATTGACATTGACATTGACATTGACATTGACATTGACAATGACATTGACATTGACATTGACATTGACATTGACATTGACATTGACATTGACATTGACTCTCGCATTCACGTTGACATTGAGATTGACATTGACATTGACATTCAGATTGACATTGACATTGACATTGACATTGACATTGACATTGACATTGACATTGACATTGACATTGACATTGACATTGACATTGACATTGAGATTGACATTGACATTGACATTCAGATTGACATTGACATTGACATTGACATTGACATTGACATTGACATTGACATTGACATTGACATTGACTCTCGCATTCACGTTGACATTGAGATTGACATTGACATTGACATTCAGATTGACATTGACATTGACATTGACATTGACATTGACATTGACATTGACATTGACATTGACATTGACATTGACATTCAGATTGACATAGACATTGACATTGACATTGACATTGACATTCAGATTGACATTGACATTGACATTGACATTGACATTCAGATTGACATTGACATTGACATTGACATTGACATTGACATTGACATTGACATTGACATTCACATTGATATTCACATTGCTATTTACATTGACAGTCGCATTGACATTGACATTGTCATTGCTATTGACATTGACATTGACATTGACATTGACATTGACACTGACACTGACACTGACACTGACATTGACATTCACATTGACATTCACATTGACATTCACATGGACATTCACATGGACATTCACATCGACATCGACATCGACATTGACAATCGCATTCACATTGATATTGACATTGACATTGCCCTTGACACTGACACTGACACTGACAATGACACTTTCACTAATACTGACACTGACGGTGACAATGACACTTTCACTAACACTGTCACTGACAATGACACTGACACTGACACTGACATTCACATTCACATTGATATTGACATTGACATTGACATTGACATTGACATTGAGTCTCGCATGCAAGTTGACATAGGGATTGACATTGACATTGACATTGACATTGACATTGACATTGACATTGACATTGACAGTGACATTGACATTGACATTGACATTGACATTGACATTGACAATGACATTGACATTGACATTGACATTGACATTGACATTGACATTGACATTGACATTGACATTGACTCTCGCATTCACGTTGACATTGAGATTGACATTGACATTGACATTCAGATTGACATTGACATTGACATTGACATTGACATTGACATTGACATTGCCATTGACATTGACATTGACATTGACATTGACATTGACATTGACATTGACATTGACATTGACATTGACTCTCGCATTCACTTTGACATTGACATTGACATTGACATTGACATTGACATTGACATTGACATTGACATTGACATTGACATTGACATTGACATTGACATTGACATTGACATTCAGATTGACATAGACATTGACATTGACATTGACATTCAGATTGACATTGACATTGACATTGACATTGACATTGACATTCAGATTGACATTGACATTGACATTGACATTGACATTCAGATTGACATTGACATTGACATTGACATTGACATTCAGATTGACATTGACATTGACATTGACATTGACATTGACATTCAGATTGACATTGACATTGACATTGACATTGACATTCAGATTGACATTGACATTGACATTGACATTGACATTGACATTGACATTGACATTGACATTGACATTGACATTGACATTGACATTGACATTGACATTGACATTGACATTGACATTCAGATTGACATAGACATTGACATTGACATTGACATTGACATTGACATTGACATTGACATTGACATTGACATTCAGATTGACATTGACATTGACATTGACATTGACATTCAGATTGACATTGACATTGACATTGACATTGACATTCAGATTGACATTGACATTGACATTGACATTGACATTCAGATTGACATTGACATTGACATTGACATTGACATTCAGATTGACATTGACATTGACATTGACATTGACACTGACACTGACACTGACACTGACATTGACATTCACATTGACATTCACATTGACATTCACATGGACATTCACATGGACATTCACATCGACATCGACATCGACATTGACAATCGCATTCACATTGATATTGACATTGACATTGCCCTTGACACTGACACTGACACTGACAATGACACTTTCACTAATACTGACACTGACGGTGACAATGACACTTTCACTAACACTGTCACTGACAATGACACTGACACTGACACTGACACTGTCACTGACAATGACACTGACACTGACACTGACATTCACATTCACATTGATATTGACATTGACATTGACATTGACATTGACATTGACATTGACATTGACATTGACATTGACATTGACATTGACATTGACATTGACATTGACATTGACATTGACATTGACATTGACATTGACATTGACATTGACACTGACACTGACACTGACACTGACACTGACACTGACACTGACATTGACATTCACATTGACATTCACATTGACATTCACATGGACATTCACATGGACATTCACATCGACATCGACATCGACATTGACAATCGCATTCACATTGATATTGACATTGACATTGCCCTTGACACTGACACTGACACTGACAATGACACTTTCACTAATACTGACACTGACGGTGACAATGACACTTTCACTAACACTGTCACTGACAATGACACTGACACTGACACTGACACTGACATTCACATTCACATTGATATTGACATTGACATTGACATTGACATTGACTCTCGCATGCAAGTTGACATTGACATTGACATTGACATTGACATTGACATTGACATTGACAGTGACATTGACATTGACATTGACATTGACATTGACAATGACATTGACATTGACATTGACATTGACATTGACATTGACATTGACATTGACATTGACTCTCGCATTCACGTTGACATTGAGATTGACATTGACATTGACATTCAGATTGACATTGACATTGACATTGACATTGACATTGACATTGACATTGACATTGCCATTGACATTGACATTGACATTGACATTGACATTGACATTGACATTGACTCTCGCATTCACTTTGACATTGACATTGACATTGACATTGACATTGACATTGACATTGACATTGACATTGACATTGACATTGACATTGACATTGACATTCAGATTGACATAGACATTGACATTGACATTGACATTCAGATTGACATTGACATTGACATTGACATTGACATTCAGATTGACATTGACATTGACATTGACATTGACATTGACATTCAGATTGACATTCAGATTGACATTGACATTGACATTGACATTGACATTCAGATTGACATTGACATTGACATTGACATTGACATTCAGATTGACATTGACATTGACATTGACATTGACATTCAGATTGACATTGACATTGACATTGACATTGACATTGACATTGACATTGACATTGACATTGACATTGACATTCACATTCACATTGATATTCACATTGCTATTTACATTGACAGTCGCATTGACATTGACATTGTCATTGCTATTGACATTGACATTGACATTGACATTGACATTGACACTGACACTGACACTGACACTGACAATGACACTTTCACTAATACTGACACTGACGGTGACAATGACACTTTCACTAACACTGTCACTGACAATGACACTGACACTGACACTGACACTGACATTCACATTCACATTGATATTGACATTGACATTGACATTGACATTGAGTCTCGCATGCAAGTTGACATAGGGATTGACATTGACATTGACATTGACATTGACATTGACATTGACATTGACATTGACAGTGACATTGACATTGACATTGACATTGACATTGACATTGACAATGACATTGACATTGACATTGACATTGACATTGACATTGACATTGACATTGACATTGACATTGACATTGACATTGACTCTCGCATTCACGTTGACATTGAGATTGACATTGACATTGACATTCAGATTGACATTGACATTGACATTGACATTGACATTGACATTGACATTGACATTGACATTGCCATTGACATTGACATTGACATTGACATTGACATTGACATTGACATTGACATTGACATTGACTCTCGCATTCACTTTGACATTGACATTGACATTGACATTGACATTGACATTGACATTGACATTGACATTGACATTGACATTGACATTGACATTGACATTGACATTGACATTGACATTGACATTGACATTGACATTCAGATTGACATAGACATTGACATTGACATTGACATTCAGATTGACATTGACATTGACATTGACATTGACATTGACATTCAGATTGACATTGACATTGACATTGACATTGACATTCAGATTGACATTCAGATTGACATTGACATTGACATTGACATTGACATTCAGATTGACATTGACATTGACATTGACATTGACATTGACATTCAGATTGACATTGACATTGACATTGACATTGACATTCAGATTGACATTGACATTGACATTGACATTGACATTGACATTGACATTGACATTGACATTGACATTGACATTGACATTGACATTCAGATTGACATTGACATTGACATTCAGATTGACATAGACATTGACATTGACATTGACATTGACATTGACATTGACATTGACATTGACATTGACATTCAGATTGACATTGACATTGACATTGACATTGACATTCAGATTGACATTGACATTGACATTGACATTGACATTCAGATTGACATTGACATTGACATTGACATTGACATTGACATTGACATTCAGATTGACATTGACATTGACATTGACATTGACATTCAGATTGACATTGACATTGACATTGACATTGACATTCAGATTGACATTGACATTGACATTGACACTGACACTGACACTGACACTGACATTGACATTCACATTGACATTCACATTGACATTCACATGGACATTCACATGGACATTCACATCGACATCGACATCGACATTGACAATCGCATTCACATTGATATTGACATTGACATTGCCCTTGACACTGACACTGACACTGACAATGACACTTTCACTAATACTGACACTGACGGTGACAATGACACTTTCACTAACACTGTCACTGACAATGACACTGACACTGACACTGACACTGTCACTGACAATGACACTGACACTGACACTGACATTCACATTCACATTGACATTGACATTGACATTGACATTGACATTGACATTGACATTGACATTGACATTGACATTGACATTGACATTGACATTGACATTGACATTGACATTGACATTGACATTGACATTGACATTGACACTGACACTGACACTGACACTGACACTGACATTGACATTCACATTGACATTCACATTGACATTCACATGGACATTCACATGGACATTCACATCGACATCGACATCGACATTGACAATCGCATTCACATTGATATTGACATTGACATTGCCCTTGACACTGACACTGACACTGACAATGACACTTTCACTAATACTGACACTGACGGTGACAATGACACTTTCACTAACACTGTCACTGACAATGACACTGACACTGACACTGACACTGACATTCACATTCACATTGATATTGACATTGACATTGACATTGACATTGACTCTCGCATGCAAGTTGACATTGACATTGACATTGACATTGACATTGACATTGACAGTGACATTGACATTGACATTGACATTGACATTGACATTCAGATTGACATTCAGATTGACATTGACATTGACATTGACATTGACATTGACATTCAGATTGACATTGACATTGACATTGACATTGACATTCAGATTGACATTGACATTGACATTGACATTCAGATTGACATTGACATTGACATTGACATTGACATTGACATTGACATTGACATTGACATTGACATTGACATTGACATTGACATTGACATTCACATTGATATTCACATTGCTATTTACATTGACAGTCGCATTGACATTGACATTGTCATTGCTATTGACATTGACATTGACATTGACATTGACATTGACACTGACACTGACACTGACACTGACACTGACATTGACATTCACATTGACATTCACATGGACATTCACATGGACATTCACATCGACATCGACATCGACATTGACAATCGCATTCACATTGATATTGACATTGACATTGCCCTTGACACTGACACTGACACTGACAATGACACTTTCACTAATACTGACACTGACGGTGACAATGACACTTTCACTAACACTGTCACTGACAATGACACTGACACTGACACTGACACTGACATTCACATTGATATTGACATTGACATTGACATTGACATTGACTCTCGCATCCAAGTTGACATAGGGATTGACATTGACATTGACATTGACATTGACATTGACATTGACATTGACGGTGACATTGACATTGACATTGACATTGACATTGACAATGACATTGACATTGACATTGACATTGACATTGACATTGACATTGACATTGACATTGACTCTCGCATTCACGTTGACATTGAGATTGACATTGACACTGACATTCAGATTGACATTCAGATTGACATTGACATTGACATTGACATTGACATTGACATTGACATTGCCATTGACATTGACATTGACATTGACATTGACATTGACATTGACATTGACTCTCGCATTCACTTTGACATTGACACTGACATTGACATTCACATTGACATTCACATTGACATTCACATGGACATTCACATGGACATTCACATCGACATCGACATCGACATTGACAATCGCATTCACATTGATATTGACATTGACATTGCCCTTGACACTGACACTGACACTGACAATGACACTTTCACTAATACTGACACTGACGGTGACAATGACACTTTCACTAACACTGTCACTGACAATGACACTGACACTGACACTGACACTGTCACTGACAATGACACTGACACTGACACTGACATTCACATTCACATTGATATTGACATTGACATTGACATTGACATTGACATTGACTCTCGCATGCAAGTTGACATAAGGATTGACATTGACATTGACATTGACATTGACATTGACATTGACATTGACATTGACAGTGACATTGACATTGACATTGACATTGACATTGACATTGACATTAACAATGACATTGACATTGACATTGACATTGACATTGACATTGACATTGACATTGACATTGACATTGACATTGACATTGACATTGACATTGACATTGACATTGACATTGACATTGACATTGACATTGACATTGACATTGACATTGACATTGACAGTGACAGTGACAGTGACAGTGACAGTGACAGTGACAGTGACAGTGACAGTGACAGTGACAGTGACATTCACATTCACATTCACATTCACATTCACATTCACATTCACATTCACATTCACATTCACATTCACATTCACATTCACATTCACATTCACATTCACATTCACATTCACATTCACATTCACATTCACATTCACATTCACATTCACATTCACATTCACATTCACATTCACATTGACATTGACATTGACATTGACATTGACATTGACATTGACATTGACATTGACATTCACATTCACATTCACATTCACATTCACATTCACATTCACATTCACATTCACATTCACATTCACATTGACATTGACATTGACATTCACATTGACATTCACATTCACATTCACATTCACATTCACATTCACATTCACATTCACATTCACATTGACAATGACAATGACAATGACAATGACAATGACAATGACATTGACATTGACATTGACATTGACATTGACATTGACATTGGCATTGGCATTGGCATTGACATTGACATTGACATTGACATTGACATTGACATTGACAATGAAAATGACAATGACAATGACAATGACATTGACATTGACATTGACATTGACATTGACATTGACATTGACATTGACATTGACATTGACATTGACATTGACATTGACATTGACAATGACAATGACAATGACAATGACAATGACATTGACATTGACATTGACATTGACATTGACATTGACATTGACATTGACATTGACATTGACATTGACATTGACACTGACACTGACACTGACACTGACACTGACACTGACATTGACATTCACATTGACATTCACATTGACATTCACATGGACATTCACATGGACATTCACATCGACATCGACATCGACATTGACAATCGCATTCACATTGATATTGACATTGACATTGCCCTTGACACTGACACTGACACTGACAATGACACTTTCACTAATACTGACACTGACGGTGACAATGACACTTTCACTAACACTGTCACTGACAATGACACTGACACTGACACTGACACTGACATTCACATTCACATTGATATTGACATTGACATTGACATTGACATTGACTCTCGCATGCAAGTTGACATTGACATTGACATTGACATTGACATTGACATTGACATTGACAGTGACATTGACATTGACATTGACATTGACATTGACATTCAGATTGACATTCAGATTGACATTGACATTGACATTGACATTGACATTGACATTCAGATTGACATTGACATTGACATTGACATTGACATTCAGATTGACATTGACATTGACATTGACATTCAGATTGACATTGACATTGACATTGACATTGACATTGACATTGACATTGACATTGACATTGACATTGACATTGACATTGACATTGACATTGACATTGACATTCACATTGATATTCACATTGCTATTTACATTGACAGTCGCATTGACATTGACATTGTCATTGCTATTGACATTGACATTGACATTGACATTGACATTGACACTGACACTGACACTGACACTGACACTGACATTGACATTCACATTGACATTCACATGGACATTCACATGGACATTCACATCGACATCGACATCGACATTGACAATCGCATTCACATTGATATTGACATTGACATTGCCCTTGACACTGACACTGACACTGACAATGACACTTTCACTAATACTGACACTGACGGTGACAATGACACTTTCACTAACACTGTCACTGACAATGACACTGACACTGACACTGACACTGACATTCACATTCACATTGATATTGACATTGACATTGACATTGACATTGACTCTCGCATCCAAGTTGACATAGGGATTGACATTGACATTGACATTGACATTGACATTGACATTGACATTGACGGTGACATTGACATTGACATTGACATTGACAATGACATTGACATTGACATTGACATTGACATTGACATTGACATTGACATTGACATTGACATTGACTCTCGCATTCACGTTGACATTGAGATTGACATTGACACTGACATTCAGATTGACATTCAGATTGACATTGACATTGACATTGACATTGACATTGACATTGCCATTGACATTGACATTGACATTGACATTGACATTGACATTGACATTGACATTGACTCTCGCATTCACTTTGACATTGACACTGACATTGACATTCACATTGACATTCACATTGACATTCACATGGACATTCACATGGACATTCACATCGACATCGACATCGACATTGACAATCGCATTCACATTGATATTGACATTGACATTGCCCTTGACACTGACACTGACACTGACAATGACACTTTCACTAATACTGACACTGACGGTGACAATGACACTTTCACTAACACTGTCACTGACAATGACACTGACACTGACACTGACACTGTCACTGACAATGACACTGACACTGACACTGACATTCACATTCACATTGATATTGACATTGACATTGACATTGACATTGACATTGACTCTCGCATGCAAGTTGACATAAGGATTGACATTGACATTGACATTGACATTGACATTGACATTGACATTGACATTGACAGTGACATTGACATTGACATTGACATTGACATTGACATTGACATTAACAATGACATTGACATTGACATTGACATTGACATTGACATTGACATTGACATTGACATTGACATTGACATTGACATTGACATTGACATTGACATTGACATTGACATTGACATTGACAGTGACAGTGACAGTGACAGTGACAGTGACAGTGACAGTGACAGTGACAGTGACAGTGACAGTGACAGTGACATTCACATTCACATTCACATTCACATTCACATTCACATTCACATTCACATTCACATTCACATTCACATTCACATTCACATTCACATTCACATTCACATTCACATTCACATTCACATTGACATTGACATTGACATTGACATTGACATTGACATTGACATTCACATTGACATTCACATTCACATTCACATTCACATTCACATTCACATTCACATTCACATTGACATTGACATTGACATTCACATTGACATTCACATTCACATTCACATTCACATTCACATTCACATTCACATTCACATTCACATTCACATTCACATTCACATTCACATTCACATTCACATTGACAATGACAATGACAATGACAATGACAATGACAATGACAATGACATTGACATTGACATTGACATTGACATTGACATTGGCATTGGCATTGGCATTGGCATTGACATTGACATTGACATTGACATTGACATTGACAATGAAAATGACAATGACAATGACAATGACATTGACATTGACATTGACATTGACATTGACATTGACATTGACATTGACATTGACATTGACAATGACAATGACAATGACAATGACAATGACATTGACATTGACATTGACATTGACATTGACATTGACATTGACATTGACATTGACATTGACATTGACATTGACATTGACAATGACAATGAAAATGACAATGACAATGACAATGACAATGACAATGACAATGACAATGACAATGACATTGACATTGACATTGACATTGACATTGACATTGACATTGACATTGACATTGACATTGACTCTCGCATTCACTTTGACATTGACATTGACATTGACATTGACATTGACATTGACATTGACATTGACATTGACATTGACATTGACATTGACATTGACATTGACATTCAGATTGACATAGACATTGACATTGACATTGACATTCAGATTGACATTGACATTGACATTGACATTGACATTGACATTCAGATTGACATTGACATTGACATTGACATTGACATTCAGATTGACATTCAGATTGACATTGACATTGACATTGACATTGACATTCAGATTGACATTGACATTGACATTGACATTGACATTCAGATTGACATTGACATTGACATTGACATTGACATTCAGATTGACATTGACATTGACATTGACATTGACATTGACATTGACATTGACATTGACATTGACATTGACATTGACATTGACATTGACATTGACATTGACATTCACATTGATATTCACATTGCTATTTACATTGACAGTCGCATTGACATTGACATTGTCATTGCTATTGACATTGACATTGACATTGACATTGACATTGACACTGACACTGACACTGACATTGACATTCACATTGACATTCACATTGACATTCACATGGACATTCACATGGACATTCACATCGACATCGACATCGACATTGACATTGATATTGACATTGACATTGCCCTTGACACTGACACTGACACTGACAATGACACTTTCACTAATACTGACACTGACGGTGACAATGACACTTTCACTAACACTGTCACTGACAATGACACTGACACTGACACTGACACTGACATTCACATTCACATTGATATTGACATTGACATTGACATTGACATTGACTCTCGCATCCAAGTTGACATAGGGATTGACATTGACATTGACATTGACATTGACATTGACATTGACATTGACATTGACGGTGACATTGACATTGACATTGACATTGACAATGACATTGACATTGACATTGACATTGACATTGACATTGACTCTCGCATTCACGTTGACATTGAGATTGACATTGACACTGACATTCAGATTGACATTCAGATTGACATTGACATTGACATTGACATTGACATTGACATTGACATTGCCATTGACATTGACATTGACATTGACATTGACATTGACATTGACATTGACATTGACATTGACATTGACTCTCGCATTCACTTTGACATTGACACTGACATTGACATTCACATTGACATTCACATTGACATTCACATGGACATTCACATGGACATTCACATCGACATCGACATCGACATTGACAATCGCATTCACATTGATATTGACATTGACATTGCCCTTGACACTGACACTGACACTGACAATGACACTTTCACTAATACTGACACTGACGGTGACAATGACACTTTCACTAACACTGTCACTGACAATGACACTGACACTGACACTGACACTGTCACTGACAATGACACTGACACTGACACTGACATTCACATTCACATTGATATTGACATTGACATTGACATTGACATTGACATTGACTCTCGCATGCAAGTTGACATAAGGATTGACATTGACATTGACATTGACATTGACATTGACAGTGACATTGACATTGACATTGACATTGACATTGACATTGACATTAACAATGTCATTGACATTGACATTGACATTGACATTGACATTGACATTGACATTGACATTGACATTGACATTGACATTGACATTGACATTGACATTGACATTGACACTGACACTGACACTGACACTGACAATGACACTTTCACTAATACTGACACTGACGGTGACAATGACACTTTCACTAACACTGTCACTGACAATGACACTGACACTGACACTGACACTGACATTCACATTCACATTGATATTGACATTGACATTGACATTGACATTGAGTCTCGCATGCAAGTTGACATAGGGATTGACATTGACATTGACATTGACATTGACATTGACATTGACATTGACATTGACAGTGACATTGACATTGACATTGACATTGACATTGACATTGACATTGACAATGACATTGACATTGACATTGACATTGACATTGACATTGACATTGACATTGACATTGACATTGACATTGACATTGACATTGACATTCAGATTGACATTGACATTGACATTGACATTGACATTCAGATTGACATTGACATTGACATTGACATTGACATTGACATTGACATTGACATTGACATTGACATTGACATTGACATTGACATTGACATTGACATTGACATTGACATTGACATTGACATTGACATTCACATTGATATTCACATTGCTATTTACATTGACAGTCGCATTGACATTGACATTGTCATTGCTATTGACATTGACATTGACATTGACATTGACATTGACACTGACACTGACACTGACATTGACATTCACATTGACATTCACATTGACATTCACATGGACATTCACATGGACATTCACATCGACATCGACATCGACATTGACAATCGCATTCACATTGATATTGACATTGACATTGCCCTTGACACTGACACTGACACTGACAATGACACTTTCACTAATACTGACACTGACGGTGACAATGACACTTTCACTAACACTGTCACTGACAATGACACTGACACTGACACTGACACTGACATTCACATTCACATTGATATTGACATTGACATTGACATTGACATTGACTCTCGCATCCAAGTTGACATAGGGATTGACATTGACATTGACATTGACATTGACATTGACATTGACATTGACATTGACGGTGACATTGACATTGACATTGACATTGACAATGACATTGACATTGACATTGACATTGACATTGACATTGACTCTCGCATTCACGTTGACATTGAGATTGACATTGACACTGACATTCAGATTGACATTCAGATTGACATTGACATTGACATTGACATTGACATTGACATTGACATTGCCATTGACATTGACATTGACATTGACATTGACATTGACATTGACATTGAC
This sequence comes from Lasioglossum villosulum, assembly GCA_963971365.1. Classification (NCBI taxonomy): domain Eukaryota; kingdom Metazoa; phylum Arthropoda; class Insecta; order Hymenoptera; family Halictidae; genus Lasioglossum; species Lasioglossum villosulum. The sequence goes on from OZ020501.1 coordinate 17,252,604, forward strand.
ATTGACATTGACATTGACTCTCGCATTCACTTTGACATTGACACTGACATTGACATTCACATTGACATTCACATTGACATTCACATGGACATTCACATGGACATTCACATCGACATCGACATCGACATTGACAATCGCATTCACATTGATATTGACATTGACATTGCCCTTGACACTGACACTGACACTGACAATGACACTTTCACTAATACTGACACTGACGGTGACAATGACACTTTCACTAACACTGTCACTGACAATGACACTGACACTGACACTGACACTGTCACTGACAATGACACTGACACTGACACTGACATTCACATTCACATTGATATTGACATTGACATTGACATTGACATTGACATTGACTCTCGCATGCAAGTTGACATAAGGATTGACATTGACATTGACATTGACATTGACATTGACAGTGACATTGACATTGACATTGACATTGACATTGACATTGACATTAACAATGTCATTGACATTGACATTGACATTGACATTGACATTGACATTGACATTGACATTGACATTGACATTGACATTGACATTGACATTGACATTGACACTGACTCTGACACTGACACTGACAATGACACTTTCACTAATACTGACACTGACGGTGACAATGACACTTTCACTAACACTGTCACTGACAATGACACTGACACTGACACTGACACTGACATTCACATTCACATTGATATTGACATTGACATTGACATTGACATTGAGTCTCGCATGCAAGTTGACATAGGGATTGACATTGACATTGACATTGACATTGACATTGACATTGACATTGACAGTGACATTGACATTGACATTGACATTGACATTGACATTGACAATGACATTGACATTGACATTGACATTGACATTGACATTGACATTGACATTGACATTGACATTGACATTGACATTGACATTGACATTGACATTGACATTGACATTGACATTGACATTGACATTGACACTGACACTGACACTGACACTGACAATGACACTTTCACTAATACTGACACTGACGGTGACAATGACACTTTCACTAACACTGTCACTGACAATGACACTGACACTGACACTGACACTGACATTCACATTCACATTGATATTGACATTGACATTGACATTGACATTGAGTCTCGCATGCAAGTTGACATAGGGATTGACATTGACATTGACATTGACATTGACATTGACATTGACATTGACATTGACAGTGACATTGACATTGACATTGACATTGACATTGACATTGACAATGACATTGACATTGACATTGACATTGACATTGACATTGACATTGACATTGACATTGACATTGACATTGACTCTCGCATTCACGTTGACATTGAGATTGACATTGACATTGACATTCAGATTGACATTGACATTGACATTGACATTGACATTGACATTGACATTGACATTGCCATTGACATTGACATTGACATTGACATTGACATTGACATTGACATTGACATTGACATTGACTCTCGCATTCACTTTGACATTGACATTGACATTGACATTGACATTGACATTGACATTGACATTGACATTGACATTGACATTGACATTGACATTGACATTGACATTGACATTGACATTCAGATTGACATAGACATTGACATTGACATTGACATTCAGATTGACATTGACATTGACATTGACATTGACATTCAGATTGACATTGACATTGACATTGACATTGACATTGACATTGACATTGACATTGACATTGACATTGACATTGACATTGACATTGACATTGACATTCAGATTGACATAGACATTGACATTGACATTGACATTGACATTGACATTGACATTGACATTGACATTGACATTGACATTCAGATTGACATTGACATTGACATTGACATTGACATTCAGATTGACATTGACATTGACATTGACATTGACATTCAGATTGACATTGACATTGACATTGACATTGACATTCAGATTGACATTGACATTGACATTGACATTGACATTCAGATTGACATTGACATTGACATTGACATTGACATTGACACTGACACTGACACTGACACTGACATTGACATTCACATTGACATTCACATTGACATTCACATGGACATTCACATGGACATTCACATCGACATCGACATCGACATTGACAATCGCATTCACATTGATATTGACATTGACATTGCCCTTGACACTGACACTGACACTGACAATGACACTTTCACTAATACTGACACTGACGGTGACAATGACACTTTCACTAACACTGTCACTGACAATGACACTGACACTGACACTGACACTGACACTGTCACTGACAATGACACTGACACTGACACTGACATTCACATTCACATTGATATTGACATTGACATTGACATTGACATTGACATTGACATTGACATTGACATTGACATTGACATTGACATTGACATTGACATTGACATTGACATTGACATTGACATTGACATTGACACTGACACTGACACTGACACTGACACTGACACTGACATTGACATTCACATTGACATTCACATTGACATTCACATGGACATTCACATGGACATTCACATCGACATCGACATCGACATTGACAATCGCATTCACATTGATATTGACATTGACATTGCCCTTGACACTGACACTGACACTGACAATGACACTTTCACTAATACTGACACTGACGGTGACAATGACACTTTCACTAACACTGTCACTGACAATGACACTGACACTGACACTGACACTGACATTCACATTCACATTGATATTGACATTGACATTGACATTGACATTGACTCTCGCATGCAAGTTGACATTGACATTGACATTGACATTGACATTGACATTGACATTGACAGTGACATTGACATTGACATTGACATTGACATTGACATTGACATTGACATTGACAGTGACATTGACATTGACATTGACATTGACATTGACATTCAGATTGACATTGACATTGACATTCAGATTGACATTGACATTGACATTGACATTGACATTGACATTCAGATTGACATTGACATTGACATTGACATTGACATTGACATTGACATTGACATTGACATTGACATTGACATTGACATTGACATTGACATTGACATTCACATTGATATTCACATTGCTATTTACATTGACAGTCGCATTGACATTGACATTGTCATTGCTATTGACATTGACATTGACATTGACATTGACATTGACACTGACACTGACACTGACACTGACACTGACATTGACATTCACATTGACATTCACATGGACATTCACATGGACATTCACATCGACATCGACATCGACATTGACAATCGCATTCACATTGATATTGACATTGACATTGCCCTTGACACTGACACTGACACTGACAATGACACTTTCACTAATACTGACACTGACGGTGACAATGACACTTTCACTAACACTGTCACTGACAATGACACTGACACTGACACTGACACTGACATTCACATTCACATTGATATTGACATTGACATTGACATTGACATTGACTCTCGCATCCAAGTTGACATAGGGATTGACATTGACATTGACATTGACATTGACATTGACATTGACATTGACATTGACGGTGACATTGACATTGACATTGACATTGACATTGACAATGACATTGACATTGACATTGACATTGACATTGACATTGACATTGACATTGACATTGACTCTCGCATTCACGTTGACATTGAGATTGACATTGACACTGACATTCAGATTGACATTCAGATTGACATTGACATTGACATTGACATTGACATTGACATTGACATTGCCATTGACATTGACATTGACATTGACATTGACATTGACATTGACATTGACATTGACATTGACTCTCGCATTCACTTTGACATTGACACTGACATTGACATTCACATTGACATTCACATTGACATTCACATGGACATTCACATGGACATTCACATCGACATCGACATCGACATTGACAATCGCATTCACATTGATATTGACATTGACATTGCCCTTGACACTGACACTGACACTGACAATGACACTTTCACTAATACTGACACTGACGGTGACAATGACACTTTCACTAACACTGTCACTGACAATGACACTGACACTGACACTGACACTGTCACTGACAATGACACTGACACTGATACTGACATTCACATTCACATTGATATTGACATTGACATTGACATTGACATTGACATTGACTCTCGCATGCAAGTTGACATAAGGATTGACATTGACATTGACATTGACATTGACATTGACATTGACATTGACAGTGACATTGACATTGACATTGACATTGACATTGACATTGACATTAACAATGACATTGACATTGACATTGACATTGACATTGACATTGACATTGACATTGACATTGACATTGACATTGACATTGACATTGACATTGACATTGACATTGACATTGACATTGACATTGACAGTGACAGTGACAGTGACAGTGACAGTGACAGTGACAGTGACAGTGACAGTGACAGTGACAGTGACAGTGACAGTGACAGTGACATTCACATTCACATTCACATTCACATTCACATTCACATTCACATTCACATTCACATTCACATTCACATTCACATTCACATTCACATTCACATTCACATTCACATTCACATTCACATTCACATTCACATTCACATTCACATTCACATTCACATTCACATTCACATTGACATTCACATTCACATTCACATTCACATTCACATTCACATTCACATTCACATTCACATTCACATTGACATTCACATTGACATTGACATTCACATTGACATTCACATTCACATTCACATTCACATTCACATTCACATTCACATTCACATTCACATTCACATTCACATTCACATTCACATTCACATTGACAATGACAATGACAATGACAATGACAATGACAATGACAATGACATTGACATTGACATTGACATTGACATTGACTCTCGCATGCAAGTTGACATTGACATTGACATTGACATTGACATTGACATTGACATTGACAGTGACATTGACATTGACATTGACATTGACATTGACATTCAGATTGACATTCAGATTGACATTGACATTGACATTGACATTGACATTGACATTCAGATTGACATTGACATTGACATTGACATTGACATTCAGATTGACATTGACATTGACATTGACATTCAGATTGACATTGACATTGACATTGACATTGACATTGACATTGACATTGACATTGACATTGACATTGACATTGACATTGACATTGACATTCACATTGATATTCACATTGCTATTTACATTGACAGTCGCATTGACATTGACATTGTCATTGCTATTGACATTGACATTGACATTGACATTGACATTGACACTGACACTGACACTGACACTGACACTGACACTGACATTGACATTCACATTGACATTCACATGGACATTCACATGGACATTCACATCGACATCGACATCGACATTGACAATCGCATTCACATTGATATTGACATTGACATTGCCCTTGACACTGACACTGACACTGACAATGACACTTTCACTAATACTGACACTGACGGTGACAATGACACTTTCACTAACACTGTCACTGACAATGACACTGACACTGACACTGACACTGACATTCACATTCACATTGATATTGACATTGACATTGACATTGACATTGACTCTCGCATCCAAGTTGACATAGGGATTGACATTGACATTGACATTGACATTGACATTGACATTGACATTGACATTGACGGTGACATTGACATTGACATTGACATTGACAATGACATTGACATTGACATTGACATTGACATTGACATTGACATTGACATTGACTCTCGCATTCACGTTGACATTGAGATTGACATTGACACTGACATTCAGATTGACATTCAGATTGACATTGACATTGACATTGACATTGACATTGACATTGCCATTGACATTGACATTGACATTGACATTGACATTGACATTGACATTGACATTGACTCTCGCATTCACTTTGACATTGACACTGACATTGACATTCACATTGACATTCACATTGACATTCACATGGACATTCACATGGACATTCACATCGACATCGACATCGACATTGACAATCGCATTCACATTGATATTGACATTGACATTGCCCTTGACACTGACACTGACACTGACAATGACACTTTCACTAATACTGACACTGACGGTGACAATGACACTTTCACTAACACTGTCACTGACAATGACACTGACACTGACACTGACACTGTCACTGACAATGACACTGACACTGACACTGACATTCACATTCACATTGATATTGACATTGACATTGACATTGACATTGACATTGACTCTCGCATGCAAGTTGACATAAGGATTGACATTGACATTGACATTGACATTGACATTGACATTGACATTGACATTGACAGTGACATTGACATTGACATTGACATTGACATTGACATTGACATTGACATTAACAATGACATTGACATTGACATTGACATTGACATTGACATTGACATTGACATTGACATTGACATTGACATTGACATTGACATTGACATTGACATTGACATTGACATTGACATTGACATTGACATTGACAGTGACAGTGACAGTGACAGTGACAGTGACAGTGACAGTGACAGTGACAGTGACAGTGACAGTGACAGTGACAGTGACAGTGACAGTGACATTCACATTCACATTCACATTCACATTCACATTCACATTCACATTCACATTTACATTCACATTCACATTCACATTCACATTCACATTCACATTCACATTCACATTCACATTCACATTCACATTCACATTCACATTCACATTCACATTCACATTGACATTGACATTGACATTGACATTGACATTGACATTGACATTCACATTGACATTGACATTCACATTCACATTCACATTCACATTCACATTCACATTCACATTCACATTGACATTGACATTCACATTGACATTCACATTCACATTCACATTCACATTCACATTCACATTCACATTCACATTCACATTCACATTCACATTCACATTCACATTCACATTCACATTCACATTCACATTGACAATGACAATGACAATGACAATGACAATGACAATGACAATGACATTGACATTGACATTGGCATTGGCATTGGCATTGGCATTGACATTGACATTGACATTGACATTGACATTGACATTGACAATGAAAATGACAATGACAATGACAATGACATTGACATTGACATTGACATTGACATTGACATTGACATTGACATTGACATTGACATTGACATTGACATTGACAATGACAATGACAATGACAATGACAATGACATTGACATTGACATTGACATTGACATTGACATTGACATTGACATTGACATTGACATTGACATTGACATTGACATTGACAATGACAATGACAATGACAATGACAATGACAATGACAATGACATTGACATTGACATTGACATTGACATTGACATTGACATTGACATTGACATTGACATTGACATTGACATTGACTCTCGCATTCACTTTGACATTGACATTGACATTGACATTGACATTGACATTGACATTGACATTGACATTGACATTGACATTGACATTGACATTGACATTGACATTGACATTCAGATTGACATAGACATTGACATTGACATTGACATTCAGATTGACATTGACATTGACATTGACATTGACATTGACATTCAGATTGACATTGACATTGACATTGACATTGACATTCAGATTGACATTCAGATTGACATTGACATTGACATTGACATTGACATTCAGATTGACATTGACATTGACATTGACATTGACATTCAGATTGACATTGACATTGACATTGACATTGACATTCAGATTGACATTGACATTGACATTGACATTGACATTGACATTGACATTGACATTGACATTGACATTGACATTGACATTGACATTGACATTCACATTGATATTCACATTGCTATTTACATTGACAGTCGCATTGACATTGACATTGTCATTGCTATTGACATTGACATTGACATTGACATTGACATTGACACTGACACTGACACTGACACTGACATTGACATTCACATTGACATTCACATTGACATTCACATGGACATTCACATGGACATTCACATCGACATCGACATCGACATTGACAATCGCATTCACATTGATATTGACATTGACATTGCCCTTGACACTGACACTGACACTGACAATGACACTTTCACTAATACTGACACTGACGGTGACAATGACACTTTCACTAACACTGTCACTGACAATGACACTGACACTGACACTGACACTGACATTCACATTCACATTGATATTGACATTGACATTGACATTGACATTGACTCTCGCATCCAAGTTGACATAGGGATTGACATTGACATTGACATTGACATTGACATTGACATTGACATTGACGGTGACATTGACATTGACATTGACATTGACAATGACATTGACATTGACATTGACATTGACATTGACATTGACATTGACTCTCGCATTCACGTTGACATTGAGATTGACATTGACACTGACATTCAGATTGACATTCAGATTGACATTGACATTGACATTGACATTGACATTGACATTGACATTGCCATTGACATTGACATTGACATTGACATTGACATTGACATTGACATTGACATTGACATTGACATTGACTCTCGCATTCACTTTGACATTGACACTGACATTGACATTCACATTGACATTCACATTGACATTCACATGGACATTCACATGGACATTCACATCGACATCGACATCGACATTGACAATCGCATTCACATTGATATTGACATTGACATTGCCCTTGACACTGACACTGACACTGACAATGACACTTTCACTAATACTGACACTGACGGTGACAATGACACTTTCACTAACACTGTCACTGACAATGACACTGACACTGACACTGACACTGTCACTGACAATGACACTGACACTGACACTGACATTCACATTCACATTGATATTGACATTGACATTGACATTGACATTGACATTGACTCTCGCATGCAAGTTGACATAAGGATTGACATTGACATTGACATTGACATTGACATTGACAGTGACATTGACATTGACATTGACATTGACATTGACATTGACATTAACAATGACATTGACATTGACATTGACATTGACATTGACATTGACATTGACATTGACATTGACATTGACATTGACATTGACATTGACATTGACATTGACACTGACACTGACACTGACACTGACAATGACACTTTCACTAATACTGACACTGACGGTGACAATGACACTTTCACTAACACTGTCACTGACAATGACACTGACACTGACACTGACACTGACATTCACATTCACATTGATATTGACATTGACATTGACATTGACATTGAGTCTCGCATGCAAGTTGACATAGGGATTGACATTGACATTGACATTGACATTGACATTGACATTGACATTGACATTGACAGTGACATTGACATTGACATTGACATTGACATTGACATTGACAATGACATTGACATTGACATTGACATTGACATTGACATTGACATTGACATTGACATTGACATTGACATTGACATTGACTCTCGCATTCACGTTGACATTGAGATTGACATTGACATTGACATTCAGATTGACATTGACATTGACATTGACATTGACATTGACATTGACATTGCCATTGACATTGACATTGACATTGACATTGACATTGACATTGACATTGACATTGACATTGACTCTCGCATTCACTTTGACATTGACATTGACATTGACATTGACATTGACATTGACATTGACATTGACATTGACATTGACATTGACATTGACATTGACATTGACATTGACATTGACATTCAGATTGACATAGACATTGACATTGACATTGACATTCAGATTGACATTGACATTGACATTGACATTGACATTGACATTGACATTCAGATTGACATTGACATTGACATTGACATTGACATTCAGATTGACATTCAGATTGACATTGACATTGACATTGACATTGACATTCAGATTGACATTGACATTGACATTGACATTGACATTGACATTCAGATTGACATTGACATTGACATTGACATTGACATTCAGATTGACATTGACATTGACATTGACATTGACATTGACATTGACATTGACATTGACATTGACATTGACATTGACATTGACATTGACATTCAGATTGACATAGACATTGACATTGACATTGACATTGACATTGACATTGACATTGACATTGACATTGACATTGACATTGACATTGACATTCAGATTGACATTGACATTGACATTGACATTGACATTCAGATTGACATTGACATTGACATTGACATTGACATTCAGATTGACATTGACATTGACATTGACATTGACATTCAGATTGACATTGACATTGACATTGACATTGACATTCAGATTGACATTGACATTGACATTGACATTGACATTGACACTGACACTGACACTGACACTGACATTGACATTCACATTGACATTCACATTGACATTCACATGGACATTCACATGGACATTCACATCGACATCGACATCGACATTGACAATCGCATTCACATTGATATTGACATTGACATTGCCCTTGACACTGACACTGACAATGACACTTTCACTAATACTGACACTGACGGTGACAATGACACTTTCACTAACACTGTCACTGACAATGACACTGACACTGACACTGACACTGACACTGTCACTGACAATGACACTGACACTGACACTGACATTCACATTCACATTGATATTGACATTGACATTGACATTGACATTGACATTGACATTGACATTGACATTGACATTGACATTGACATTGACATTGACATTGACATTGACATTGACATTGACATTGACATTGACATTGACACTGACACTGACACTGACACTGACACTGACATTGACATTCACATTGACATTCACATTGACATTCACATGGACATTCACATGGACATTCACATCGACATCGACATCGACATTGACAATCGCATTCACATTGATATTGACATTGACATTGCCCTTGACACTGACACTGACACTGACAATGACACTTTCACTAATACTGACACTGACGGTGACAATGACACTTTCACTAACACTGTCACTGACAATGACACTGACACTGACACTGACACTGACATTCACATTCACATTGATATTGACATTGACATTGACATTGACATTGACTCTCGCATGCAAGTTGACATTGACATTGACATTGACATTGACATTGACATTGACAGTGACATTGACATTGACATTGACATTGACATTGACATTCAGATTGACATTCAGATTGACATTGACATTGACATTGACATTCAGATTGACATTGACATTGACATTGACATTGACATTCAGATTGACATTGACATTGACATTGACATTGACATTGACATTCAGATTGACATTGACATTGACATTGACATTGACATTGACATTGACATTGACATTGACATTGACATTGACATTGACATTGACATTGACATTGACATTCACATTGATATTCACATTGCTATTTACATTGACAGTCGCATTGACATTGACATTGTCATTGCTATTGACATTGACATTGACATTGACATTGACATTGACACTGACACTGACACTGACACTGACACTGACATTGACATTCACATTGACATTCACATGGACATTCACATGGACATTCACATCGACATCGACATCGACATTGACAATCGCATTCACATTGATATTGACATTGACATTGCCCTTGACACTGACACTGACACTGACAATGACACTTTCACTAATACTGACACTGACGGTGACAATGACACTTTCACTAACACTGTCACTGACAATGACACTGACACTGACACTGACACTGACATTCACATTCACATTGATATTGACATTGACATTGACATTGACATTGACTCTCGCATCCAAGTTGACATAGGGATTGACATTGACATTGACATTGACATTGACATTGACATTGACATTGACATTGACGGTGACATTGACATTGACATTGACATTGACATTGACAATGACATTGACATTGACATTGACATTGACATTGACATTGACATTGACATTGACATTGACTCTCGCATTCACGTTGACATTGAGATTGACATTGACACTGACATTCAGATTGACATTCAGATTGACATTGACATTGACATTGACATTGACATTGACATTGACATTGCCATTGACATTGACATTGACATTGACATTGACATTGACATTGACATTGACATTGACATTGACTCTCGCATTCACTTTGACATTGACACTGACATTGACATTCACATTGACATTCACATTGACATTCACATGGACATTCACATGGACATTCACATCGACATCGACATCGACATTGACAATCGCATTCACATTGATATTGACATTGACATTGCCCTTGACACTGACACTGACACTGACAATGACACTTTCACTAATACTGACACTGACGGTGACAATGACACTTTCACTAACACTGTCACTGACAATGACACTGACACTGACACTGACACTGTCACTGACAATGACACTGACACTGACACTGACATTCACATTCACATTGATATTGACATTGACATTGACATTGACATTGACATTGACTCTCGCATGCAAGTTGACATAAGGATTGACATTGACATTGACATTGACATTGACATTGACATTGACATTGACAGTGACATTGACATTGACATTGACATTGACATTGACATTGACATTAACAATGACATTGACATTGACATTGACATTGACATTGACATTGACATTGACATTGACATTGACATTGACATTGACATTGACATTGACATTGACATTGACATTGACATTGACATTGACATTGACAGTGACAGTGACAGTGACAGTGACAGTGACAGTGACAGTGACAGTGACAGTGACAGTGACAGTGACAGTGACAGTGACAGTGACATTCACATTCACATTCACATTCACATTCACATTCACATTCACATTCACATTCACATTCACATTCACATTCACATTCACATTCACATTCACATTCACATTCACATTCACATTCACATTCACATTCACATTCACATTCACATTCACATTCACATTCACATTCACATTCACATTGACATTCACATTGACATTCACATTCACATTCACATTCACATTCACATTCACATTCACATTCACATTCACATTCACATTCACATTCACATTCACATTGACATTCACATTGACATTGACATTCACATTGACATTCACATTCACATTCACATTCACATTCACATTCAC
>OZ020501.1:17268447-17283447 GCA_963971365.1 Lasioglossum villosulum
ACATTGACATTGACATTGACTCTCGCATCCAAGTTGACATAGGGATTGACATTGACATTGACATTGACATTGACATTGACATTGACATTGACATTGACATTGACGGTGACATTGACATTGACATTGACATTGACATTGACAATGACATTGACATTGACATTGACATTGACATTGACATTGACATTGACATTGACATTGACATTGACTCTCGCATTCACGTTGACATTGAGATTGACATTGACACTGACATTCAGATTGACATTCAGATTGACATTGACATTGACATTGACATTGACATTGACATTGCCATTGACATTGACATTGACATTGACATTGACATTGACATTGACATTGACATTGACTCTCGCATTCACTTTGACATTGACACTGACATTGACATTCACATTGACATTCACATTGACATTCACATGGACATTCACATGGACATTCACATCGACATCGACATCGACATTGACAATCGCATTCACATTGATATTGACATTGACATTGCCCTTGACACTGACACTGACACTGACAATGACACTTTCACTAACACTGTCACTGACAATGACACTGACACTGACACTGCCACTGTCACTGACAATGACACTGACACTGACACTGACATTCACATTCACATTGATATTGACATTGACATTGACATTGACATTGACATTGACTCTCGCATGCAAGTTGACATAAGGATTGACATTGACATTGACATTGACATTGACATTGACATTGACATTGACATTGACAGTGACATTGACATTGACATTGACATTGACATTGACATTGACATTAACAATGACATTGACATTGACATTGACATTGACATTGACATTGACATTGACATTGACATTGACATTGACATTGACATTGACATTGACATTGACATTGACATTGACATTGACATTGACATTGACATTGACATTGACATTGACAGTGACAGTGACAGTGACAGTGACAGTGACAGTGACAGTGACAGTGACAGTGACAGTGACAGTGACAGTGACAGTGACAGTGACAGTGACAGTGACATTCACATTCACATTCACATTCACATTCACATTCACATTCACATTCACATTCACATTCACATTCACATTCACATTCACATTCACATTCACATTCACATTCACATTCACATTCACATTCACATTCACATTGACATTGACATTGACATTGACATTGACATTGACATTGACATTGACATTGACATTGACATTCACATTGACATTCACATTCACATTCACATTCACATTCACATTCACATTCACATTCACATTCACATTCACATTGACATTCACATTGACATTGACATTCACATTGACATTCACATTGATATTGACATTGACATTGACATTGACATTGACTCTCGCATGCAAGTTGACATAAGGATTGACATTGACATTGACATTGACATTGACATTGACATTGACGGTGACATTGACATTGACATTGACATTGACAATGACATTGACATTGACATTGACATTGACATTGACATTGACTCTCGCATTCACGTTGACATTGAGATTGACATTGACACTGACATTCAGATTGACATTCAGATTGACATTGACATTGACATTGACATTGACATTGACATTGCCATTGACATTGACATTGACATTGACATTGACATTGACATTGACATTGACATTGACATTGACATTGACTCTCGCATTCACTTTGACATTGACACTGACATTGACATTCACATTGACATTCACATTGACATTCACATGGACATTCACATGGACATTCACATCGACATCGACATCGACATTGACAATCGCATTCACATTGATATTGACATTGACATTGCCCTTGACACTGACACTGACACTGACAATGACACTTTCACTAATACTGACACTGACGGTGACAATGACACTTTCACTAACACTGTCACTGACAATGACACTGACACTGACACTGACACTGTCACTGACAATGACACTGACACTGACACTGACATTCACATTCACATTGATATTGACATTGACATTGACATTGACATTGACTCTCGCATGCAAGTTGACATAAGGATTGACATTGACATTGACATTGACATTGACATTGACAGTGACATTGACATTGACATTGACATTGACATTGACATTGACATTAACAATGACATTGACATTGACATTGACATTGACATTGACATTGACATTGACATTGACATTGACATTGACATTGACATTGACATTGACATTGACATTGACATTGACATTGACATTGACATTGACATTGACATTGACAGTGACAGTGACAGTGACAGTGACAGTGACAGTGACAGTGACAGTGACAGTGACAGTGACAGTGACAGTGACATTCACATTCACATTCACATTCACATTCACATTCACATTCACATTCACATTCACATTCACATTCACATTCACATTCACATTCACATTCACATTCACATTCACATTCACATTCACATTCACATTCACATTCACATTCACATTCACATTCACATTGACATTGACATTCACATTCACATTCACATTCACATTCACATTCACATTCACATTCACATTCACATTCACATTCACATTCACATTCACATTCACATTCACATTCACATTCACATTCACATTGACAATGACAATGACAATGACAATGACAATGACAATGACAATGACAATGACAATGACAATGACAATGACAATGACATTGACATTGACATTGACATTGGCATTGGCATTGACATTGACATTGACATTGACATTGACAATGACAATGACAATGACAATGACAATGACATTGACATTGACATTGACATTGACATTGACATTGACATTGACATTGACATTGACATTGACAATGACAATGACAATGACAATGACATTGACATTGACATTGACATTGACATTGACATTGACATTGACATTGACAATGACAATGACAATGACAATGACAATGACAATGACAATGACAATTACATTGACATTGACATTGACATTGACATTCACATTCACATTCACATTCACATTCACATTCACATTCACATTCACATTCACATTCACATTCACATTCACATTCACATTCACATTCACATTCACATTCACATTCACATTCACATTCACATTCACATTCACATTCACATTCACATTCACATTCACATTCACATTCACATTCACATTCACATTCACATTCACATTCACATTCACATTCACATTCACATTCACATTCACATTCACATTCACATTCACATTCACATTCACATTCACATTCACATTCACATTCACATTCACATTCACATTCACATTCACATTCACATTCACATTCACATTCACATTCACATTCACATTCACATTCACATTCACATTCACATTCACATTCACATTCACATTCACATTCACATTCACATTCACATTCACATTCACATTCACATTCACATTCACATTCACATTCACATTCACATTCACATTCACATTCACATTCACATTCACATTCACATTCACATTCACATTCACATTCACATTCACATTCACATTCACATTCACATTCACATTGACATTGACATTGACATTGACATTGACATTGACATTGACATTGACATTGACATTGACATTGACATTGACATTGACATTGACATTGACATTGACATTGACATTGACATTGACATTGACATTGACATTGACATTGACAGTGACATTGACAGTGACATTGACATTGACATTGACATTGACATTGACAGTGACATTGACATTGACATTGACATTGACATTGACATTGACATTGACATTGACATTGACATTGACATTGACATTCAGATTGACATAGACATTGACATTGACATTGACATTGACATTCAGATTGACATTGACATTGACATTGACATTGACATTGACATTGACATTGACAATGACATTGACATTGACATTGACATTGACATTGACATTGACATTGACTCTCGCATTCACGTTGACATTGAGATTGACATTGACATTGACATTCAGATTGACATTGACATTGACATTGACATTGACATTGACATTGACATTGACATTGACATTGACATTGACATTGACATTGAGATTGACATTGACATTGACATTCAGATTGACATTGACATTGACATTGACATTGACATTGACATTGACATTGACATTGACATTGACATTGACATTGACATTGACATTGACATTGACTCTCGCATTCACGTTGACATTGAGATTGACATTGACATTGACATTCAGATTGACATTGACATTGACATTGACATTGACATTGACATTGACATTGACATTGACATTGACATTGACATTCAGATTGACATAGACATTGACATTGACATTGACATTGACATTGACATTGACATTGACATTCAGATTGACATTGACATTGACATTGACATTGACATTGACATTGACATTGACATTGACATTGACATTGACATTGACATTGACATTCACATTCACATTCACATTCACATTCACATTCACATTCACATTCACATTCACATTCACATTCACATTCACATTCACATTCACATTCACATTCACATTCACATTCACATTCACATTCACATTCACATTCACATTCACATTCACATTCACATTCACATTCACATTCACATTCACATTCACATTCACATTCACATTCACATTCACATTCACATTCACATTCACATTCACATTCACATTCACATTCACATTCACATTCACATTCACATTCACATTCACATTCACATTCACATTCACATTCACATTCACATTCACATTCACATTCACATTCACATTCACATTCACATTCACATTCACATTCACATTGACATTGACATTGACATTGACATTGACATTGACATTGACATTGACATTGACATTGACATTGACATTGACATTGACATTGACATTGACATTGACATTGACATTGACAGTGACATTGACATTGACAGTGACATTGACATTGACATTGACATTGACATTGACATTGACAGTGACATTGACATTGACATTGACATTGACATTGACATTGACATTGACATTGACATTGACATTGACATTGACATTGACATTGACATTGACATTGACATTGACATTCAGATTGACATAGACATTGACATTGACATTGACATTGACATTGACATTCAGATTGACATTGACATTGACATTGACATTGACATTGACAATGACATTGACATTGACATTGACATTGACATTGACATTGACATTGACATTGACATTGACTCTCGCATTCACGTTGACATTGAGATTGACATTGACATTGACATTCAGATTGACATTGACATTGACATTGACATTGACATTGACATTGACATTGACATTGACATTGACATTGACATTGACATTCAGATTGACATAGACATTGACATTGACATTGACATTGACATTGACATTGACATTGACATTGACTCTCGCATGCAAGTTGACATAGGGATTGACATTGACATTGACATTGACATTGACATTGACATTGACAGTGACATTGACATTGACATTGACATTGACATTGACATTGACAATGACATTGACATTGACATTGACATTGACATTGACATTGACATTGACTCTCGCATTCACGTTGACATTGAGATTGACATTGACATTGACATTCAGATTGACATTGACATTGACATTGACATTGACATTGACATTGACATTGACATTGACATTGCCATTGACATTGACATTGACATTGACATTGACATTGACATTGACATTGACATTGACATTGACTCTCGCATTCACTTTGACATTGACATTGACATTGACATTGACATTGACATTGACATTGACATTGACATTGACATTGACATTGACATTGACATTCAGGTTGACATAGACATTGACATTGACATTGACATTCAGATTGACATTGACATTGACATTGACATTGACATTGACATTGACATTCAGATTGACATTGACATTGACATTGACATTGACATTCAGATTGACATTCAGATTGACATTGACATTGACATTGACATTGACATTCAGATTGACATTGACATTGACATTGACATTCAGATTGACATTGACATTGACATTGACATTGACATTGACATTGACATTGACATTGACATTGACATTGACATTGACATTGACATTGACATTGACATTGACATTGACATTGACATTGACATTGACATTCAGATTGACATAGACATTGACATTGACATTGACATTGACATTGACATTGACATTGACATTGACATTGACATTCAGATTGACATTGACATTGACATTGACATTGACATTCAGATTGACATTGACATTGACATTGACATTCAGATTGACATTGACATTGACATTGACATTCAGATTGACATTGACATTGACAATGACATTGACATTCAGATTGACATTGACATTGACATTGACATTGACATTGACACTGACACTGACACTGACACTGACATTGACATTCACATTGACATTCACATTGACATTCACATGGACATTCACATGGACATTCACATCGACATCGACATCGACATTGACAATCGCATTCACATTGATATTGACATTGACATTGCCCTTGACACTGACACTGACACTGACAATGACACTTTCACTAATACTGACACTGACGGTGACAATGACACTTTCACTAACACTGTCACTGACAATGACACTGACACTGACACTGACACTGTCACTGACAATGACACTGACACTGACACTGACATTCACATTCACATTGATATTGACATTGACATTGACATTGACATTGACATTGACTCTCGCATGCAAGTTGACATAAGGATTGACATTGACATTGACATTGACATTGACATTGACATTGACATTGACATTGACAGTGACATTGACATTGACATTGACATTGACATTGACATTAACAATGACATTGACATTGACATTGACATTGACATTGACATTGACATTGACATTGACATTGACATTGACATTGACATTGACATTGACATTGACATTGACTCTCGCATTCACGTTGACATTCACATTCACATTCACATTCACATTCACATTCACATTCACATTCACATTCACATTCACATTCACATTCACATTCACATTCACATTCACATTCACATTCACATTCACATTCACATTCACATTCACATTCACATTCACATTCACATTCACATTCACATTCACATTCACATTCACATTCACATTCACATTCACATTCACATTCACATTCACATTCACATTCACATTCACATTCACATTCACATTCACATTCACATTCACATTCACATTCACATTCACATTCACATTCACATTCACATTCACATTCACATTCACATTCACATTGACATTGACATTGACATTGACATTGACAGTGACATTGACATTGACAGTGACATTGACAGTGACATTGACATTGACATTGACATTGACATTGACATTGACATTGACATTGACATTGACATTGACATTGACATTGACATTGACATTCAGATTGACATAGACATTGACATTGACATTGACATTGACATTCAGATTGACATTGACATTGACATTGACATTGACATTGACATTGACAATGACATTGACATTGACATTGACATTGACATTGACATTGACATTGACATTGACATTGACATTGACATTGACATTGACATTGACATTGACATTGACATTGACTCTCGCATTCACGTTGACATTGAGATTGACATTGACATTGACATTCAGATTGACATTGACATTGACATTGACATTGACATTGACATTGACATTGACATTGACATTGACATTGACATTGACATTGACATTGACATTGACATTGAGATTGACATTGACATTGACATTCAGATTGACATTGACATTGACATTGACATTGACATTGACATTGACATTGACATTGACATTGACATTGACATTGACATTGACATTGACATTGACATTGACATTGACTCTCGCATTCACGTTGACATTGAGATTGACATTGACATTGACATTCAGATTGACATTGACATTGACATTGACATTGACATTGACATTGACATTGACATTGACATTGACATTGACATTCAGATTGACATAGACATTGACATTGACATTGACATTGACATTGACATTGACATTCAGATTGACATTGACACTGACATTGACATTGACATTGACATTGACATTGACATTGACATTGACATTCACATTCACATTCACATTGCTATTTACATTGACAGTCGCATTGACATTGACATTGTCATTGCTATTGACATTGACATTGACATTGACATTGACATTGACATTGACACTGAAACTGACACTGACATTGACATTCACATTGACATTCACATTGACATTCACATGGACATTCACATGGACATTCACATCGACATCGACATCGACATTGACAATCGCATTCACATTGATATTGACATTGACATTGCCCTTGACACTGACAATGACACTTTCACTAATACTGACACTGACGGTGACAATGACACTTTCACTAACACTGTCACTGACAATGACACTGACACTGACACTGACATTCACATTCACATTGATATTGACATTGACATTGACATTGACATTGACATTGACTCTCGCATGCAAGTTGACATAGGGATTGACATTGACATTGACATTGACATTGACATTGACATTGACATTGACATTGACATTGACATTGACATTGACATTGACATTGACAGTGACATTGACATTGACATTGACATTGACATTGACATTGACATTGACATTGACAGTGACATTGACATTGACATTGACATTGACATTGACATTGACATTGACATTGACATTGACATTGACATTGACATTCAGATTGACATAGACATTGACATTGACATTGACATTGACATTCAGATTGACATTGACATTGACATTGACATTGACATTGACATTGACATTCAGATTGACATAGACATTGACATTGACATTGACATTGACATTCAGATTGACATTGACATTGACATTGACATTGACATTGACATTGACATTGACATTGACATTGACATTCAGATTGACATAGACATTGACATTGACATTGACATTGACATTGACATTGACATTGACTCTCGCATGCAAGTTGACATAGGGATTGACATTGACATTGACATTGACATTGACATTGACATTGACATTGACAGTGACATTGACATTGACATTGACATTGACATTGACACTGACACTGACATTGACATTCACATTGACATTCACATTGACATTCACATGGACATTCACATGGACATTCACATCGACATCGACATCGACATTGACAATCGCATTCACATTGATATTGACATTGACATTGCCCTTGACACTGACACTGACACTGACAATGACACTTTCACTAATACTGACACTGACGGTGACAATGACACTTTCACTAACACTGTCACTGACAATGACACTGACACTGACACTGACACTGTCACTGACAATGACACTGACACTGACACTGACATTCACATTCACATTGATATTGACATTGACATTGACATTGACATTGACACTGACTCTCGCATTCACGTTGACATTGAGATTGACATTGACATTGACATTCAGATTGACATTGACATTGACATTGACATTGACATTGACATTGACATTGACATTGACATTGCCATTGACATTGACATTGACATTGACATTGACATTGACATTGACATTGACATTGACATTGACATTGACATTGACATTGACATTGACATTGACAGAGACATTGACATTGACATTGACATTGACATTGACATTGACATTGACATTGACATTGACAGTGACATTGACATTGACATTGACATTGACATTGACATTGACATTGACATTGACATTGACATTGACATTGACATTGACATTCAGATTGACATAGACATTGACATTGACATTGACATTGACATTCAGATTGACATTGACATTGACATTGACATTGACATTGACATTGACAATGACATTGACTCTCGCATTCACGTTGACATTGAGATTGACATTGACATTGACATTCAGATTGACATTGACATTGACATTGACATTGACATTGACATTGACATTGACATTGACATTCAGATTGACATAGACATTGACATTGACATTGACATTGACATTGACATTGACATTGACTCTCGCATGCAAGTTGACATAGGGATTGACATTGACATTGACATTGACATTGACATTGACATTGACAGTGACAT
Source organism: Lasioglossum villosulum (assembly GCA_963971365.1). NCBI lineage: Eukaryota > Metazoa > Arthropoda > Insecta > Hymenoptera > Halictidae > Lasioglossum > Lasioglossum villosulum. Next base: position 17,278,580 of record OZ020501.1, read on the forward strand.
TGACATTGACATTGACATTGACATTGACACTGACACTGACATTGACATTCACATTGACATTCACATTGACATTCACATGGACATTCACATGGACATTCACATCGACATCGACATCGACATTGACAATCGCATTCACATTGATATTGACATTGACATTGCCCTTGACACTGACACTGACACTGACAATGACACTTTCACTAATACTGACACTGACGGTGACAATGACACTTTCACTAACACTGTCACTGACAATGACACTGACACTGACACTGACACTGTCACTGACAATGACACTGACACTGACACTGACATTCACATTCACATTGATATTGACATTGACATTGACATTGACATTGACATTGACTCTCGCATTCACGTTGACATTGAGATTGACATTGACATTGACATTCAGATTGACATTGACATTGACATTGACATTGACATTGACATTGACATTGACATTGACATTGCCATTGACATTGACATTGACATTGACATTGACATTGACATTGACATTGACATTGACATTGACTCTCGCATTCACTTTGACATTGACATTGACATTGACATTGACATTGACATTGACATTGACATTGACATTGACATTGACATTGACATTGACATTGACATTGACATTGACATTCAGGTTGACATAGACATTGACATTGACATTGACATTCAGATTGACATTGACATTGACATTGACATTGACATTGACATTCAGATTGACATTGACATTGACATTGACATTGACATTCAGATTGACATTCAGATTGACATTGACATTGACATTGACATTGACATTCAGATTGACATTGACATTGACATTGACATTCAGATTGACATTGACATTGACATTGACATTGACATTGACATTGACATTGACATTGACATTGACATTGACATTGACATTGACATTGACATTGACATTGACATTCAGATTGACATAGACATTGACATTGACATTGACATTGACATTGACATTGACATTGACATTGACATTGACATTGACATTCAGATTGACATTGACATTGACATTGACATTGACATTCAGATTGACATTGACATTGACATTGACATTCAGATTGACATTGACATTGACATTGACATTCAGATTGACATTGACATTGACAATGACATTGACATTCAGATTGACATTGACATTGACATTGACATTGACATTGACATTGACACTGACACTGACACTGACATTGACATTCACATTGACATTCACATTGACATTCACATGGACATTCACATGGACATTCACATCGACATCGACATCGACATTGACAATCGCATTCACGTTGACATTGACATTGACATTGACATTGACATTGACATTGACATTGACATTGACATTGACATTGACATTGACATTGACATTCAGATTGACATAGACATTGACATTGACATTGACATTCAGATTGACATTGACATTGACATTGACATTGACATTGACATTCAGATTGACATTGACATTGACATTGACATTGACATTGACATTGACATTCAGATTGACATTGACATTGACATTGACATTGACATTCAGATTGACATTCAGATTGACATTGACATTGACATTGACATTGACATTCAGATTGACATTGACATTGACATTGACATTGACATTCAGATTGACATTGACATTGACATTGACATTGACATTCAGATTGACATTGACATTGACATTGACATTGACACTGACATTGACATTGACATTGACATTGACATTGACATTGACACTGACACTGACACTGACACTGACACTGACATTGACATTCACATTGACATTCACATTGACATTCACATGGACATTCACATGGACATTCACATCGACATCGACATCGACATTGACAATCGCATTCACATTGATATTGACATTGACATTGCCCTTGACACTGACACTGACACTGACAATGACACTTTCACTAATACTGACACTGACGGTGACAATGACACTTTCACTAACACTGTCACTGACAATGACACTGACACTGACACTGACACTGTCACTGACAATGACACTGACACTGACACTGACACTGTCACTGACAATGACATTGACATTGACATTGACATTCAGATTGACATTGACATTGACATTGACATTGACATTGACATTCAGATTGACATTGACATTGACATTGACATTGACATTGACATTGACATTCAGATTGACATTGACATTGACATTGACATTGACATTCAGATTGACATTCAGATTGACATTGACATTGACATTGACATTGACATTCAGATTGACATTGACATTGACATTGACATTGACATTCAGATTGACATTGACATTGACATTGACATTGACATTCAGATTGACATTGACATTGACATTGACATTGACACTGACATTGACATTGACATTGACATTGACATTGACATTGACATTGACATTGACATTGACATTGACATTGACATTGACATTGACATTGACATTGACATTGACATTGACATTGACATTGACATTGACATTGACTTTGACATTGACATTGACATTGACATTGACATTGACATTGACATTGACATTGACAGTGACATTGACATTGACATTGACATTGACATTGACATTGACATTGACATTGACAGTGACATTGACATTGACATTGACATTGACATTGACATTGACATTGACATTGACATTGACATTCAGATTGACATAGACATTGACATTGACATTGACATTGACATTCAGATTGACATTGACATTGACATTGACATTGACATTGACATTGACAATGACATTGACATTGACATTGACATTGACATTGACATTGACATTGACATTGACATTGACATTGACATTGACATTGACATTGACATTGACATTGACATTGACATTGACATTGACATTGACATTGACATTGACATTGACATTGACATTGACATTGACATTGACATTGACATTGACATTGACATTGACATTGACATTGACATTGACATTGACATTGACATTGACATTGACTTTGACATTGACATTGACATTGACATTGACATTGACATTGACATTGACAGTGACATTGACATTGACATTGACATTGACATTGACATTGACATTGACATTGACAGTGACATTGACATTGACATTGACATTGACATTGACATTGACATTGACATTGACATTGACATTCAGATTGACATAGACATTGACATTGACATTGACATTCAGATTGACATTGACATTGACATTGACATTGACATTGACATTGACATTGACAATGACATTGACATTGACATTGACATTGACATTGACATTGACATTGACATTGACATTGACATTGACATTGACATTGACTCTCGCATTCACGTTGACATTGAGATTGACATTGACATTGACATTCAGATTGACATTGACATTGACATTGACATTGACATTGACATTGACATTGACATTGACATTGACATTGACATTGACATTGACATTGACATTGAGATTGACATTGACATTGACATTCAGATTGACATTGACATTGACATTGACATTGACATTGACATTGACATTGACATTGACATTGACATTGACATTGACATTGACATTGACATTGACATTGACATTGACATTGACATTGACATTGACATTGACATTGACTCTCGCATTCACGTTGACATTGAGATTGACATTGACATTGACATTCAGATTGACATTGACATTGACATTGACATTGACATTGACATTGACATTGACATTGACATTCAGATTGACATAGACATTGACATTGACATTGACATTGACATTGACATTGACATTCAGATTGACATTGACACTGACATTGACATTGACATTGACATTGACATTGACATTGACATTCACATTCACATTCACATTGCTATTTACATTGACAGTCGCATTGACATTGACATTGTCATTGCTATTGACATTGACATTGACATTGACATTGACATTGACATTGACACTGACACTGACACTGACATTGACATTCACATTGACATTCACATTGACATTCACATGGACATTCACATGGACATTCACATCGACATCGACATCGACATTGACAATCGCATTCACATTGATATTGACATTGACATTGCCCTTGACACTGACAATGACACTTTCACTAATACTGACACTGACGGTGACAATGACACTTTCACTAACACTGTCACTGACAATGACACTGACACTGACACTGACATTCACATTCACATTGATATTGACATTGACATTGACATTGACATTGACATTGACTCTCGCATGCAAGTTGACATAGGGATTGACATTGACATTGACATTGACATTGACATTGACATTGACATTGACATTGACATTGACATTGACATTGACATTGACAGTGACATTGACATTGACATTGACATTGACATTGACATTGACATTGACATTGACATTGACATTGACATTGACAGTGACATTGACATTGACATTGACATTGACATTGACATTGACATTGACATTGACATTGACATTGACATTCAGATTGACATAGACATTGACATTGACATTGACATTGACATTCAGATTGACATTGACATTGACATTGACATTGACATTGACATTGACAATGACATTGACTCTCGCATTCACGTTGACATTGAGATTGACATTGACATTGACATTCAGATTGACATTGACATTGACATTGACATTGACATTGACATTGACATTGACATTGACATTGACATTCAGATTGACATAGACATTGACATTGACATTGACATTGACATTGACATTGACTCTCGCATGCAAGTTGACATAGGGATTGACATTGACATTGACATTGACATTGACATTGACAGTGACATTGACATTGACATTGACATTGACATTGACAATGACATTGACATTGACATTGACATTGACATTGACTCTCGCATTC